>BQNB010200459.1:0-10986 GCA_026074375.1 Tanacetum coccineum
CTGACATATGGTGCTGCTTACACTAAGCTCATCATGAAAGTGAAGAAGTTGGAGCACAAAGTAAAGTCAAGCAAAGCTCGAAGAAGGGTCAGACTTGTTGTTTCAGAAGATGAAGATGAGTTAGAGGATCTTTTCAAACAGGGGAGGAAGATTGCTCAGATTGATGAAGATGAGAGAATTACTCTAGTACAGATGAGTGCACAGACTTAGGGTAGGCATGAGCAAGATTTTAAGGAATCTAATTTTGAGTTTATTGCTCCTAAAGGAGATTAAACTGCTGTGTCCAATATTAGTAATGCTAATGTATCAGTTAGTACTGCCGGTGCAGAAGTTAGTACTGCCAGCCCTGAAGTTAAAACTGCTGCTGAAAGTTTAGTGTATATCAGAAGAAGTGCAGCAAAAAGAAAAGATAAAGGCAAAGCTATTATGAAAGAAGCTGAACTTGTTCAGAAGAAGACCAAGTCGCAAGTAGAGCAAGAAAGACTTAGGTTGGAAGAAGCTTTAAGATTTCAAGAACAACTTGATGAAAAAGAAAGGCAAAGGATAGCCAGAGTTCATGAAAAAGCTAGCACTTTCAATACTGAAGAATGGGATAACATACAAGCTCAAATTAAAGCTGATGAAGAGTTAGCACACAGGTTACAAGCACAAGAAAGATAAAGATACTCTAAAGCTGACAAGGAAAGATTACTTATAGATCTTATAAATAAAGGAAAGAGAAAATTTGCCCAACAAAGAGCTGAACAAAGAAGGAACAAGCCCATGACTCAAGCTTAACAAAGGACTTACATGTGTAATTATATCAAGCATATGGGAAGTCACACTCTACGACAATTAAAGAAACTTTCCTTTGATGAAGTCAAGGAGTTATTTGAGACCACAATGAAGAGGGTAAATACTTTTATTCCAATGGAGAGTGATGATATAGTTACTAAAGTTGTAGCTGGAAGCTCAAAAATAGATGATGAACAAGAACTTAATCAAGAAAGTTCAAAGAGACAAAAGATAAGAGAAGTCTCAGAACCAGCTGAAGAATTAAAATATGAACTATCTCAAGAACAACTACAATAGCTAATGATCATAGTTCCAGAAGAAGGGATGAATGTTAAAGCCCTACAAACCAAATACCCAATCATTGACTGGGAAGTTTACACTGAAGACTCAAGAATGTATTGGAAGATCATCAGAGTATGTAATCACATACAAGTATTTTAGATCTTTGAAGGTATGCTAAAGAATTTTGATAGGGATGATCTAGTCAAACTATGGAGTCTAGTTCATTAAAGATTCAACTCAACAGAACCTATTAAAGATAAAGAAAGAGAACTTTGGGTAGAGTTGAAGAGATTGTTTGAACCAGATGATGATGATATTCTATGGAAGCTTTAAAGGTATATGCATGATCCTTTCAAATGGAGGTTATATGATACATGTGTTGTTCATCATGTGTCTACATAGAGAGGACATGATATTTTCATGTTGGTTAAGAAAGATTATCTATTGACAAGAGCACTTATGACTTTGATGCTGAGTAACAAGCTACAAGTGGATGAATATTCAGTGATGGCAGATGAGCTTTTAAAGAAAATCTTTATACTAGCAAACAAACCAAGACAGTAAAGTGTTTGGAAGCATCCTTTCAGCACAAATGGTTTAATTTAGAGAAACTTGTAGATTTGAATGACAATCACAAGTTTAGGGGAGGATTGTTAGGAATTAAGGGCTTTTACAACTTTGTATGGCTGGTTTAACTTAGTACTGCCATAAGAAGACTTAGTATTGTCAAGCTTAGTTAGTACTGCAAGTACAAATAGTTAGTACTGCCAGTTTATTAGTACTGTTAGTTAGTACTGTTTGTTATATTGTTAGTACTGCTAAAGTGATATGCATGAGTTATATTAGGAATAGCTATGCAGTGAATAGATATGATTTCTCGATCCGTTTGTAAGCCATTAGGTTTCCCTTGTGTATCAAAAGGCAAACTCTCTAAGGCATAGATCTAGATACAATTCATATTAGCTATTCATAGTTTAGCTCATCTCTAGCAAATCCACAAACTTAAGTCTATTCATGAGCTATTTTGTAACTCAAACAATATTTTCTTCAATCTACATATTCGCGAAACGTTATCCTGTTTTTATTGCGCGAGTTTCATTTTCTTCTTAGATATATCTCTTCGGCCCACACACCTGAGAAAACTTCCGCATAAGTTTGTGATATTCTCAATCTTAGTTTCTACTATAGTTGTCTTGGATCTATCTAATATAACTAAGCTTTAACAAGCTAAGTAAGATCTGTCAAGAAGGGATCAACAAAAGGTGAATAACGCACCAGTCATTATAAAGGCCAAGATATTTGAAATAAAGGTGGGACGAGTATACATGGATAGCAGAAGCTCATGCGAGATTATCTACAATCATTGCAATGAGAAACTAAACCCTACTATCAAATCCACTAAGGTGGACCTGAAGACACCTCTAGTAGGGTTCTCAAGAGAACGTTCTTGGTCCATTGGTGAAGTTCCGTTAGAAATCACAATAGGAGACACCCCCCTCTCAAGGACAGAAATTCTTAACTTTGTTATTGTAAGGTCTGACTCCTCACATAATATGCTGTTAGAAAGAACAGCGATGCAAAGGATGTTAATCGTAGTCTCAACAATTCACGGAGCCATTAAATTTCACACAAAAAGGGATCAAAACTGTACTTTCGGTAGGCGAAACTAATGAAGGAACGAAGAGGGCCAGAAAGATACCTACCATAAACAAAGAAAGGGTCCTTAGTTGTGTCAACACTATGGAAAAATTATCATAAACGACAAGTATCCCGACCAAACGGTAACCATCAGAAAGCAGCTACCCAAACATTTAAAAAAAGAGTTGCAAAACGCTAAAGGTCAAAACATACGTCTTTGCATGGCACACGCTGAAAGAAGGATTCTGAGAACCATAAGGTTGAAGGAAAACCTTTCAACATGGAACATAAGCTGAATGAGTACAACCATGTTGAGCCGATCAAGCAAAACAAGAGAGGTTTAGGTCCAGATCGCAACATGGTAGCCTGCAAAGAAACAGAAGAACTTACGAAAGTAGGGACACTACAGAAGGCCAAGCACCAGACATGGGTATCCAACCATGTTATGGTAAAAAAAGAGTGATGGAGGATGAAGAATGTGTGTGGACTTCACAGACATAAAACAAGGCTTGTCCCAAAGATTGCTATCCATTACTACAGATCGATTGGAAAATAGAATCCCCTCTTAGGTTCCGTTTGAAGTGCTTTGTAGATCCCCTTACAAGATCAATTCCTTAAGCTTGTATAAGGATTAGTTATATTAGATCAATTTAACACAACTATAGTAGAAACTTTATGTAAATGTATTAAAGATTATGCGAAATCTAATCTTTAATAAGAAGAATTATTAATGGAATAGTAAAACATAATTAATTCAACAAAACATAAAAGCTCCAATATTATTAATCAAATAATACGAATACTCTCAAAGTATTAGGGTTACAAAGACCTTGAAGCTATGACAATTCTATGAATGACTCGTTTTTTGATGCATCGACCTCTATGCCCTAGGACCTCCTTTTATACACCAAGGAGTCCTAAAACGCTTACAATACATTCCTAAGTTTGTCAAATCTTTTTAATAAATAACTTATACAAATCTTTTTTACCAAAATATCTCATAACAAATCACATAAAGCAGTACTAACTAACATCATCATACTAACTTCTTCACTAGCAGCATTAACCCCACCATTTTTCCTTTTTTCAGACATTAACTTTGCATTAACAAGTATAAACTTTGTTCTAAACAAGTAGTAACTACTTAGCAGTTTTTCTTCTAAGTCTCTGAGCAGTCTTAACTTCCACTAACTGTAATAACTTCCTCTAGCAGTAGTAACTTCCTCTAGCAGTAGTAACTTCCTCTAGCCGTCTTAAACACTTAGAATAACTTTCATGAAATTCACCACATGCACTAACTTTTGACTGAACAGCAATTAATATCAATTAAACAGCCGTAATATCCAAACAGTATCAAGAAGCTTTAATCCTAACAATCCACCCTTAAACTTGATATTTTATCTCCAAAATCACAAGTTTCTTCATTAAAAGCTTTCATTAATCACCAGGTAGGTGCTTCCAAACAACTCATTGTATTCTTAAGTTGTTTTGTAAGAAGGTTAAGAAGATGGATATGCCATTTTACTGAAATGGATCATCACAATTGAAGCTTCTTGTTTAACATTTCAGTAACTGTAGCAGGTGTAAGGGGATATCTCTTTTCTACCAGCATGTGAATGTGCATATGTTGCATCCTTAAGGAATGAACTCCACAAGAGTCATATAGCTTCCAATCCAACACTCTGTAATCCTGTTGATTCTTCCAGACTCTGTATTTAACATGTGGTTCAAACATTGTCTTTAAATCTCCCCATAGAATCAAATCTAAGTCCTCCACTGGTCTTGTTAATCCATATTTAGATTTTATCAATTTCCATAGAGTTTCTAAATCTTCCTTGTCAAAGATTTTGAGCATATGACTGAAGACTAAGTACATCTTTGAACTTCCATCGGCTTTGATTATCTGGTAATAGTTTTTCTTTCCTTCTTTATGATTCTTCCAGTCAACAATGGTTGGAGGCTTAGTAACCAAAGGAATAGAATCAATTGCTACTTCCTCTTCATCAAGAACAATTTCCATGAGCTCTTTAATCTTAGCTGCTTCTTGATCATCATCTACTTCAGATGTTTCTTGAACATCATCCATCTTTTTCTTTTTAGTGACCTCTTGTTCTAACTCTTCTCCTGCTCTCTTTGAACTACCTTCCACCAAGTCTGTTCTGAAGTCAACAAATGTATTCACCCTCTTGAAAGCTCTGTCAAACATCTTCTGAATAGAATCAAAAGATTTGTTCTTCAAGTCTTTGGGCTTCTTTCCTTCCATATTCTTCAGGTAAGTACACATGATTTTTCTTTGTTGAGCTTGGGTTGGTGGTTTGTTCCTCTTCTCTTCTGCACTTTTAGCAGCAAAGTGCTTTCTTCTTTGCTCCAAGAGTTGTTGAAATAATTTTGCCTTTTCTTCAACAGACAACTCTTCTTGCTCCTCTGCTTGCAGTCTTTGAGCCAATTCATGATCAGCCTCAATCTTAGCCTGAATATCATCCCATTCTTCAATCAAGGCAACATTGGCTTCATCCTTCTCCCTTGCAAGTCTCTCCTCTTCATCAAACTCAGCTTGTAATCTTTTAGCAGTTTCTTCATCAAGCCTGATTAGATCTTTCTTTTTCATAGTCTTCACAGGTTCTTCTACCATTATTCCTTTACCCTTGTCCTGTGATGGTTGTTGTGAAGAAATTGTTGTTGTTGTTGTAGATGGCTCTTGTATAACAACACCTTTTACCTTGGGTTTTACACTTTTCAAAGCTGCAAGTGCTTGAGCTAAAGTAACTTCATCAACTGTTAAATTCAAATCTTTAGCAGCAACTTCTTGTTCTGCAAACACCTCATCACCAGTCAAAGTATTCACATCAAACATCTCAGCATCATCTTGAATATTAACTAGGGTAATGTCTTCATTAGCATTAATAGCATTAATCCTCCTCCCCTATTTGGATGCATCCTCACCCAAACTTTCTTCATCTCCAGAGGATTCTACCCTTCTAGACATACCAACTTTGTGTAACCTCTTCAGCCCATGAGTTCTTGACCTCTTTTTTTGTTTAAGCTTCTTGACCCTCCTCTTCAAACTATCAATCTCATTAGCTTAAGTGGTCTTTGTCTTCTCCAAATCAAGAACCCTTTGTTGTAAATTGGTACATAGTTCTATTAATTCCTTTAGTTTAAGACTATCCTCACCACTTCAAAGTGTGTTACCTCTTGCGAGTAGTGGATCATTAGAAAGTTTAGATACACTCTCAAACCTAGTTTGAGCAGTAGTATCCCCCATGGTTTCTTAGAACCTAGGACCACCACCTGAAGTAGTTCCTTGGGAACTAGCTTCATTAGGTGTTGCCTTGGATCGGGTCTTAGTTATGTTACCATTGTCCTGCTCTGCTTCTAAGCTAGAAGCAGTAGTGGCAGACCTCACCAAACTATCACCCAACTCCTTATGGACAGCCTCATCTGCAACAATATCTGTAGGACCACTAGGCTGAGGTACCTGAGTGTCCTTTCTCTTAGGCTTCCTAGGTTTTTGAGTCTTTTGAGGTTGAGTGGATGATTCAATAATGGTGGGTGTGTGATGGGGATCAGTGGGCATTGCTGAACCTTCACCCAATTCTGCTTGGTTTTGTACCACCATTGTTGGAAACAAAGGTGTTACTCTACCAGAAAAACCTTTGCCTACCCGCTTCATATTTCCAAATATTTTCTTTGTTTGAGAGGGTGCATCATAAATTCTCTTGTGAGTTGGCACTTCATCAAGTTGTTGATTCAAAAACACTTGTACAAACCTTGGATACATCAAAAAATTTCCAGACACATTGTCCAAGTTCTTAACCATACTTTCAAAAATGTATTTTGAAAAGTTAAACTTCTGGTTTGTAGCTAAACAAATAATTACAGATGCCATAGTGCTACTAAACTCATTCCATGCAGTAGTATTTGCACTTAGACATTGTAAAATAGTGTGAATCAGAAATTTCCATTGTGGAGAGAAGAATGGCTTATAGAAAGTTAGCTTTTGTGAAATATTCTCATACCTCATCCTTGTAAGTTCTTCAAAAATGGTGGAGTTTGGTAAACAATCAATACCTTTAGCATCTTCTAGTTGAAGATCTCTTCTAACAGTTGATTCTATAACAATTATCTTCTTTCCATCCACTAGGGCATGTAACTGTACTTCACCATTGACATTTTTAACCTTGACGGTAGCCTAGAATTGTTCAATACACGACGTATAGATTGTAGGATTAACCGTTAGTGCATATCTTATAGGTTGTGCATTCAGAAAATCCACAATTTATTCAAACCCTTCACTTTATGCGGGTTTAGACAAAAATGCAACCAAATTATGAGTATCTGCATACTTCTCAAGCTGCAGAGATTGCCACATTAAAGGAGAGAGTTAAGAAGCTAGAAAAGAAAAGGAGGTCCAGAACTTATAAGCCAAGAAGATTGTACAAGGTTGGTTTGTCAAGAAGGATTAAATCCTCTAATGATGCTAGTTTGGGTACTCAGGAGGATGCATCCAACCAAGGGAGGAAAATAGCTGATCTTGATGCTGATATAGAGTTGACCTTGATTGATGAGACTCAAGAGAGAAATGATGAAGACTTGATGTTTGATACTGGTGTTCTTAATGATGATGTGGTGTTTCAAAAGCCTATGGTTAATACTGCTACAACTACAAGTTCAATTCCAGTTAGTGTTGTTGATCCTGTTACTACTACTGGTGAAGTAGTTACTACTGCTAGTGTTGAAATTCCAAAAGAATTGACTCTTGCTCAGACTTTGATAGAGATTAAAAGTGCAAAACCCAAGGCTGTTACAACTGCTGCTAGAATAGTTACACCTGCGAGCTCAAGACCAAAGGCAAAAGGAATTGTCTTCCATGATCAGGAGGAGCATGCACCTGCATCTACATCAATAGTTTCTCCTTCATAACTTCCACAGGCTAAAGATAAAGGCAAGGCAAAAATGGTTAAGCCTGAAAAACCTTTAAAGAAGAAAGATCAAATTGCAATTGATGAAGAAGTTGCTAGAAATCTTTACAAGCTGAATTGGAAGAAGAAGAGAGGCTTTTAAGACAAAAGGAAGAAGAAGCCAACATAGGTTTAATTGAATCATGGGATAACACACAAGCTATGATGGATGCTGACTTTCAATTGGCTCAACAAATGCAAACAGAAGAACAAGAATAGTTGAGTATTGAAGAAAAGTCAAAGTTGTTTGTAGAACTCTTAGAGAAGAGAAAGAAACACTTTGCAGCATTAAGAGCTCAAGAGAAAAGGAACAAGCCACCAACTAAGGCACAAAAGAGAAATACAATGTCTACCTATTTGAAAAACATGGCTGGATACAAACACAATCAGCTGAAGAGAAAAAGTTATGATGAGATCCAGGAGATGTTTGATAAAGAGATGAAAAGGGTAAACACTTTTGTAGACATGGATACAGAGTTGGTGAAAGGCAGTAAGACAAAAGCAGAAGGAAGTTCTAAAAGAGCTGGAGAAGAACTTGAATCTGATAATTCAAAGAAGCAGAGGATAGATGAACATGTAGAAGCTAAAGGAGATGATGATCAAGAGGAGGCAGAGATGAAAAAACATATGGAGATAGTTCAAGATGATGAGGTAGCAATTGATGCTATACCTCTAGCCACTAAGCCTCTAGTCATAGTTGAATGGAAAATCATCAAAGAAGGAAAGATGGGATACTTTCAATTGATAAGAGCTGATGGAAGTTCAAAAAGGTATTCATCTATGATTCAGATGCTTCAGAATATTGACAGGGAAGACTTAGAAACACTCTGGAAGTTGGTTAAAGCTAAACATGGGAATACAAGGCCAGAAGAGGCATATAAAAGAGTGTTATAGGGTGATCTGAAGGTGATGTTTGAACCAGATGTGGAAAGTGAAGTATGGAGAAATCTATAAGGATACAATGAGGTTATAAAGTGATAGTTTAGAAGCTATTCTCTTCATATGGAGTGCATTTTGTGAGATTTCAAAACATGCATATCTTTATGCTGGTAGAGAAAAAGCACCCTCTTACACCTGCAATAATCACAAAGATAAAGCTTCAAACTGACTATTAGAATGAGATGTGTTATCAACTCCTAAAGTTGGACAAAGTAGGTCAAGAAGAAATAACATGTTTGAATACATCCTCCTGGTGATGGTGAAGACTTTTAATGAAACTTGAAGATTCAGAAGATGAACATCAAGTTTAGGGGAAGATTATTGGGATTAAAAGACTGCTTGGAGTTAATACTGCTAAGGTTAGAGTTACTGCTATCAAGCATAACTTAGTACTGTTAGTAATCTTAGTGAAAAATATGCTAAGTAGTTAGTACTGTTAGTTACTACTACTAATGTATATTACTAGAGACAGAAGAAATCCTACTAACTTAGTACTGCTAGTATATGTTAGTACTGCTAGTCTAACTTAGTACTGCCAGTAATGGATGAAGAAAATATTCTAAGTAGTTACTACTGCTTGTACATAGTTAGTGTTGCTGGTACAAAAGTTAATGTTGTTGGTATGAAAGTTACAACTGCTGAAAAATTACAATTGTTTAAAGAGTTTCTACTGTCAGAAAGGTTTAAAGATGAGTTTTCTTATAAGATACGTACGGGATAAGTTTGAGTATATGTTGGTTAAAGATATGTTATAAGTTAATTTGTTTAGAAGATCATGATAACTTAGGAATATATTGTAAGCCATGTAGGACTCTTTAGTGTATAAAATGAGGTCATAAGGCATGTAGTTTGATATATAATATGTATCTTTATACAGTTATTTATAGCTTGATAATCTATTTTGTTATTGGTTTTGTGTTACTATTTTATAAAGAATTTTTTATGTATCAGTGACTTAGAATCTGCATTTGTCTTGTTTTTCATATCTTCTACTTATAGTCTGTCATTGATTTATTCAATACAACTAATCCTTTTACAAGCTAAGCAAGATTTATTCAAGTGGGATCAACAATAATTTTAACCACAACCATGTTTTCTAGCTCCTTGCTAATTTCTCTTAATAAAATCTGTCGTTCAAAATTTTTTTATTTTATCTACAACCATGATCGAGGATTTTTTTACCAGCGCTTAGCTGCGGGGTGAGAGCAAGGAGTGTTTCTTTAATCGATATGTAACAACAGGGACTATTTATGTAATGTTTTATTACACAAATAGACCTTATATTTAACTCATGAAGTGTTCTGTAAATGTAAATAACGGGCAGAGGTGATCCTTATAATTTTTCTCGAACCTTTTTTTTAATTTTTCGAGACTGTTTATGCAACACAAATATACCGCAGGGATTATTTTTTCCTCTTATTTTACTAACATTAATTTTCTCCTAAAAACTGGTTATATTTCAAATGTTTTAATTCCTTAAGCTTTTTTTACTTCATATTAACTAACTATTTCATCTAGATACACAAGTGCTAACATCTTTCTATTAATCGAAAAATCCTTAAATTACACTGCACATATTATTGATTTCGATACAATAAACTGATAATTTCTTTTGAATAACAAAAAATAAATTGAAGTAAAGCATAAAACATGTTCATGCGATTTGTCCTAAAATAAATAAAACATTTGACCAAATGTTTGACATTGGAAACAAATTATTAATTAGTTTGATGCATTCAAGTTTAATCGATTTAATCTCGAACACATATTCTTGATATGTATCTGATTTTTTTCTGGTTATTTGGGTTTTTGACTCGACAGGATGAGCCGACTAATTTCAAGACAACTACTTTTTGATAGTTCGGAGTCTGTGCAAGTGAGCCTCCATAACCACACCCTATTAGATGTTTGTACGAGAAATGGTGTTTGGCATGTGACAAGTGAAATAGTGAATAGTGAGTACCTAACGAAATTAGAAAATATTCTCTAATTGCATTAAGAAACAATACAAGTCCTTACAAAAGAAATACTAAATTTAGAAACATCGTTAAATATACACCTTGAAATTTAACCTAGAAAAAATTACATGTTTTGTCCCTATGGTTTATACTAAATAACACTCTCAGTCCCTACTCGATTTTAAGTACACCAGTCATCCCTAATTTTGAAACTTGTAACCTCGACGGTCCCTATTTTGGATGGGTGTTAACTTTTTTTGTTAAGTCTGATATTCGTGAGGGTATTTTGGTCTTTTCCATTATTATAATATTAATATTATACAAAAATAAATACTCATCTTCATCTCTTTTGTTCATACACACAGTCAAATCCACAATGTTTATACACACAGTAAAATCCACTTCTACAATCACACATGATGTGTCATTGTGTG
>BQNB010200460.1:0-10986 GCA_026074375.1 Tanacetum coccineum
GAAACACTGGGTCTAATAAAGCCATTCTCCAACATCTCTTGTAACTGCTCCTTTAACTCCTTCAATTCAACAGGTGCCATACGATACGGAGCCTTTGAGATAGGTTCAGCACCGAGAATTAACTCAATGCCAAATTCAATCTCTCTAGCCGGAGGAAGTCTAGGAAGTTCATCGGGAAAAACATCAGCGAATTCACGAACAACAGAAAGATTTTCAATATTAGGACTCTCCAAAGATGTGTCCATAACAGAAGCCAGAAAACCTTGGCACCCATGAGAAATCAAGGTACGTGCCTTCATAGCAGAGATGAGCTTAACGGACTTAAGCGGTGAGGAACCATGATAAACAAATTCAGGTTGGCGAACGTTACCAAAGATCACAGTCCTAGCATAGCAGTCAATGGTAGCTCGATGAGAAGCCAACCAATCCATGCCAAGAATCACATCAAAGTCGAACATATGGATAGGAAGTAAATTCGCAGGACGAATACGATCATCAAAACGTAGAGGGCAGTTAACATATTCATGGTCAATAAGCATATGGTTCTTCATTGGGGTATAGCATCACCACCACCACCACCTGAAGGTCCAGCACCATTCCTGATGTCATTGGTGATCTGAGTTCTCAAAGCAGCCGTAAGGTTAGGGAGAGCATTGGCCACAGCAGCAGTAATCATGGCCTCAAAGTTAGGAACATCGTCATCCGAGTTTCTACGGGTAGTCACCATCTGAACGATCGAGAAAACGATTAGCAAACGAAAACAAGATAGGTTACGGAAGAGAGTTACGCAGAAGGAACCTAATGTCTACCCAATCCTCACAGGTCATAGCCTAAGCTCTAAGGTCATAAGACCTCGTCATGATTAACCTGGCTCTGATACCATAAATTGTAACGCCCCGACCCAAAAGGGTAGAAGTATTACAAATATGGTGTGACATCAAAAGCATTCATAATCATAACACAAGCATAAACAGCGGAAGTCTTAAATAAATAACCAAAGGAAAATAAGTCAACATGACTTAAGGTACATAAGTTCTCAAAGGACAGACATATCCAAACGAAATAACCGAAATAACGAATGTCTTGAAAAGAAACAAATCATATATCAAAACTAAGATCTCTAGGGTAAGTCCACACTCAGCACTCATATCCCGAAAGCAACCCCAGCTCCTAGCTTAGATACCTGCCGCAGGAAAAGAAAGTGCGGCTGAGCTTACAAAGCCCAGTGAACAGATATATATAATCGAACGCAAAAGATAACGGAAATCAAAGGATACGATATAAGGTACAAAGGATATCACAAGACATGATCAAAGGAATACAAATATAAGGTAAGACAAATCAGAAGTCAATTCATAGTGTAAGGTAAGATGAATCAGAAAGTCAAATCAAAGTTCAATTACCAAGCCCAAACAAATCATATCATAGTAACCACGGAGTAGCTAGCTCCAAAATTTGTGAAAGACGTGGAATGCACCCAAACATCAGTCACCAAATATACATATATCATAATGTCATAATCCATCGAATACAAAACAAATCTAGGATGCATCCATACGCCCCCCATAAACAAATAATAATCTCATAATCGCATATAATTTCAAATGGGCCGCGTAAGAATCACGTCACTCACACATGAGTCATGCCAAAGGTGCATCAATGACACGGCCATGTTACCTTCATGGCTAGGAAACAAATAGTGGCTCGGGTCCAAAAACTGAGGGTTCAAAATTAAAAGTCAGATCAATAGTTCGTTTCAAAGGAACATAGCTAAAAGGTTCTAATGTCAAAGGATCAAATACAAAGGTACATAGCAGGGTTCAAATAGAACAGAGAATAACCAGATCATAATAAAGAAGAACCAAGATAAAAGCTCAGAGCAAAGTAGCAAACTTCACATAAGTTAATCAAAGATAGAGAGGGAATATGTCAAAGAGAAACCATTAACGATCAGAGTCAGAATATCTGTACCTTATTCCGAAGCAAAGCAATAACCAAAGAAACACCAGCAGGAAATCAAACACTCCCATCTTGGCCGAACCTAAAAGATGATGAATTCGAATTAACAAACCATTCATTTAAGTTTATACTTTTCTATTTTAGTAACTAATCCATTTTTAGCAACTTCCATTTTTAGTAACTTTCCATTTTTTAGTACTTTCCATTTATAATTTCCATTTTAGTAATATTCATCATTATGAGAATTCTATTATATTGTTGAATAGCTTAGGACTTAACATGTCAACCTTACAAGTTTAGGGTAAATATGACAACTTTTCTATATTTTTAGGTTTAATATACAAAATCAACAATTTTCCAAGTTTTAAAAGTTTAAAACTAATCAAAGATTCACATTTTATTCAATTTTACCTTCCATTTTCTCTGTATTTACAAGTCAAAACCCTTATTCACACAATTTACATATTTAGCCCTTGTTGTTTATAAATTATTTAAACAATATCATTTAATATCCATAATTACAGAAACACAAAGTCCTTTTATATATCCAAATATGACAACTTCATACTTTATACATTAAATACGCGAGAACCAAACCTTCTCCCACTTTTCAGAAATTTTACAATTTCAGTCCCCTCTAATTTAATTAATTAATTTTTTAAATACTTATTATATGTAATTAACCAAGTTAATCCAAAATAATATCAAAATACATTTTAATAAATTATACCCCCAACTTATTTTATACAGAATATAACAATTATATTAACAAATGTCTAAAACAGACCCCCATATGTTTTCATAAATTACAAACAAGTCCATAATACTATTTAAAATCACAATCGGCTAACAAATAAATCACTAGACCCTAATTAATTTTTCCCAAACATATTCTCAATTTTTATACAATCATTAGCATTAGAAGAACCTGGAAAAATTATTAAAACCCTATCCCTAATTTTATTTCTTTCTTTTTCCCTTTATTCGCAAATCGGCGCATCATAAATAAATCCCAAATAATTATTCGAACTCCCCTAAATTTTTCCCCGCAATTATATCTGAGTCATATATGATATCAAAAAAACCTTATAAAAATAAAAAATCAATTTTACAAATAATTAAAATGCACGAATACATAACTAGACTAAATTTTAGGGTATTCGAAAATGTTTTAATTAATTCGATTCAATATAAATATTCATGACTATTTTTCTTAAGCATAGAACGAACAAATATATGAAAAATGAGATTACAAAAATATACCCTTGATGACCTTGATATTTGATGAATTGTTAAGAATTCGGTTGTGTTTATTCGAATCAAACAACTACCACGATCGAACCAAGCACTCTACAATCTTCCCACTATTTTTCCCACCTTCCTTGATCTTCAAAACACCTTGTAAAATTCGTCCTTGCCCTTGGAAAATTTCTTGGTGCCGCCTCTTTTGATTTTAGGGTTTCGGTGATATTGTTTTTAGAGTTTTAAACAAAATAAAATGTATAAAAGAGTTATAATGGGGGTTACGCCAAAATTTTGGGCTTCCAAAAGTGAATAAATCAGATATTAAAACTTGCATAATTTATTTGTAATTATCCATATTTATTTCATATTAATTGTAAGGTATAAACAATTAAATATACATAATTCGGCATTAATGTATATACATAAATATTAATTATTTTTCTTATATAATATAAGGTATTTTAACCTTACATAAATTTCATAATTGTCACATGTTACATTTTTATAATTTCTAACATTTAAATGAAGTTTATTTAAGCTTTTACGTACTTTCTTGCATTAGGGGTATTTTGGTAATTTTACACTTGTTGAGATTTTTAGGTTTTACATCATATACATGACTTCTTCAAAAGACGAAGTACATATTGCACTAATCATCATTATGTAGGTTCAAGATTCATATATACACTTTGATGTGTACGAAATTTTTGTCTACAGACAAAATTTGCATTCCTTATTAGGTCTATCATCATACTTATCTGAGGATGAAGTTTGCATTATTCATTTTTCTTTTTGTAGGTTTATTTTGACGCCCTCGAGCAAGGGGGAGCATTCGTAAAAAAAATCATATTGAGTCGTCTATACATTTTTTGTAAATGACACATTTGTCTAAGGACAAAACCTATTATTGCACTAATTTTTATTTTGTAGGATCATACTTGACGCCCTCGAGCAAGGGGGAGCTTTTGTCGAGCATTTGTAGCATGAATCTTATATACACTTTGTTGTATATATTTTACTTGTCCAAGGGCGAATCCAGTTTTGCACTAATTTTTTTGTAGGTTTATCATATCTTGACGCCTCGAATAAGGGGGAGCATCCGTCAAGAGGCAGCATGCACGCATCCATCATCATTTTTACTCTTCGACAATCCTTTGCATTTCAACCAAAAGGAAGATGTCATTTTCTTCATATAGTTTTCATATTTTTTTCATGTTGTACGAAACTAACCTTTTTGTAGGATAAGCTTTCAAAGTTGATCAATGGATTCGTTATCGACCAAGAACACTGTAGGTTCCATGATCATTCATACAAACCTTAACAATGATGTGTAGAATCAAGATGCAGGAAAATAAAGACTTTATTGATGATTGAAAGAAACTTTTTGGTGGCTAGAAACCCTAACAAAAATATTGAACTAGCTAACCAGTATGATAAGACAAAGTGTATTTATACTCTAATGGGGTTTTGCCTATGGTCCTTTCTTTTGGGCGTTTGCAGGCTTTTTGCATAAACAACCCATTTACAACACATTAAACATTATTAATTTACTTAACTATCGAAGCTATAAATATGCTGTTTTCTTCAAAGACCGAGCTTCTCTTGTTAGACTTGTGAAATTAGTTTCTAACAAGCTCCCCCTAAGTGAGGTCTTCCTTCATTGAGGCTCTACACTTACATATTAGATTCAATATGCAATTAGCTCGTTGACGTATGCGGTTCATCTCTTGTCTTACATTTTGCATCTTTATAAATTCAATCTATTGAAACTATTGAATTAACTAGATTTGACATAACTATCATCTTGCGATCATTCAATTTTCTTGAATTACTTGTGATCTTTCTTTAATTCCACCATTCGTTGAACTTTGGGTCCGCATGCCTCAACTTGCACAGTAATCATGAAAGCTTTAGGTACTCTTTCATCTTCTAATTATTTTGACTTTTAGCATTTGAAGAAAACTTTGATTTCAAAGGTCATAACTTCAATGTACTTAGCTTTCTTTGATGTCTTCAAATCTTTGAGTAAACAATATAAGTTTTTAAGCAAACTATCAGCTAGCAACACATTTGACATATCTTACCAAGAGCCTTTGCTATGGACTAGTCAAGCATTGTTGCCAATATACAAGGTGCAATGATACCTTATAGTTTCTTTAGGTAAACTATCAACTATGAATGGATTTGATATCTCTTTACACCAGTACCGTTTTGCTCTTGAGCAGTTCCAACTCTTGTTTTAGAAACAGGTGAGTCGATTACCATCATACAGTACGAATACTGTGGGGGGGGGGGGGGGGGGGGGGGGGGGGGGGGGGGGGGGGGGGGGGGGGGGGGGGGGGGGGGGCCGGGGGGGGGGGGCACCTATGATCAGATAGATTCAATAAAGAACCTTCTCGACAGGTTTTATCCGCTCCAAAGCCTTTAAGGTCCTCTAATACGAAGTATTGGTCAGTTCCGTATGCTTGCTGTTCCTCTAAACTAGATGCCGTAAGTGGAATGTAAAGATGAGTCAGTACGATACTACTGCTGACTAAACCGTATAATTCCTTGTTCAGATACGTTTTACTTCTTAATAACAATTAAGTACCCGTAGAAGACCTGTTGGCGAAAACATGATTTGAAAAAAAACATTCGATGTGCTTGTGAAATTTATTTATGACTCTACTAAAGTTTAAACAAATGCTTCTATGATGTTTTAAAGATATCTCGAAAGATATGAAGTGCTCTCATCGGCTCTCTCAAACTTTACATGTATTTGTAAGACGAGTCTCACTTCTCACTAGTAGATACTGTCCGAAGACAAGTATATGAGTATTCTACGAATACCCTGGTGGTGCAACATCTCATTCCTTTGCATTTCATAAGATCACATTCCCAAACATGAAACAAAAGAATTCTTTGTGAACTAATCAAGATACTTTGTGTAAAACACAAAAAGCTTGGTATCTTGACATTGTTGAGTATATAACAATTTTTACTCCCCCTACACATGTGCATCGATAATCGAAAGATGTTTTGCACATGCAAGGATAGGACTTAGCATGTTGAATCAATCGAATCATTAGTTATCTGGTTTACATTTAAGTCACATTTTCTCCCCCGATCAAAAGTATGCAACTTTGTATGGTTTTGATCTAAATGACTTAAAATGGTTTTGAGCTCCCCTCAAAACAATGAGTTGACTAAATGAGCACAAATATCAAGTGAATATTAAAGCTAGATCTGAAACATACCGAGATAGGAGTGATAAATCAAACCATCTGAAGACGTAGGTTGTGGCTCATTTCAATCTTTCTGTAATAGAATCAGCAACAGTGCGTCCAACTGACCTGCAAAACTGTTAGTATACCTGATTCTCCCCCTCAAACAATGACCCGGGTATAATAGAAAAGGTTTTTCGGTCCTTGTATATCTTGGGTTGCATGGATATAAAGTAATCCATGCCCAGGAGAACTAAATCACCTGGTAATAGGAACAGTTGTCTTTTAGGCGACATACTTTCCTAAGGGTTAGGACCGGGTTACAGTCTGAAATAACTGCAAGCCATTTATCTATTTTTTTTGATTTTTTCCGTTTTCTATATTTTTTGATTTTTTTTTCAAATATACACAAATATACAAAGGATACAATGCTTTAGCATTCAAAAATACCAGATATCCCCTTGGAACCAACCTTTTGATCACTAAGTTTGCAATCAGGGAACCTAGAGATCATAGTAACTTTGGAACTAGAACTAACGCTCGAGGTAAGTTCTAAAGACTCAACATTAGGTTCCATTATCCTAGTTAAAGGACAGTTATCATATAATGTGAAATGTCGGCCAGTGGGTTTCCATTGAGGCTTAACACTAGCAACTACTTTTTCTTTCTAAACTTTCTTAGTATGATTCACACTATGTTTGGCCTGGGGGGTTTTGGTATTTACAGACTTCAAAGAACGAATCACAAACTGATTATGATCAAAAACATTCAACTTCCTATTGTGATCTGCTGCTCTCCTCGCGTTCACACTTTTATTGGGCAAGATACGATGGTTCCGAGTGTGGCTCTTTGCCATAGGTTTGCGAGATTCAGTGGCAGGTTTGGTTCTTGTAGACAGATTCACAGGAACATTAGGCTTCTTATTTTGTTGCACTACTATTTTCTGTGTGGGTCTATTTGAAGTCATAGGGGGTTCCTAAAAAGTAACTTACTTTTTCTTAGGCAACGGGGTTGGTTTTACCCAGTTGGCTCTTTTTGGAGGTGGAACGTACTTTAAACTGTTGGTATACATCCCTGAAGCAAGTACTTTGGGTTTCTCAGAGGCTGTAAATCCACTACTCTTTTTGCCACTCAGCTCAGTTTTCAGTTTGGCATTCTCAACAGCTAAGGCATTAATCTTTGCGGTGAATGTAGAATGTGAGTAAGCATTAGATTTCGACAGTTCTTCATAACGTCGTTTCAGATTCACATTCTCTGCCTTATACCCATCAATTTGAATTCTAACTGAAGTGAGCGCATCTTTCAACTAAGTTAGCTCAGTTTCTAAGGCCTGCTTATCGAAGCTACCTACAGTGGATCCTACATTCAACATTCTCGTGATGTTGATATGAGTTTGCAAGTTTCTGATGGTGTTGTCTTTCCCTTGAAGCTGATCCTTTAACTTGTTAATTTCAAAAATTGCATTAGATGTAGTTGAGTTAGAATTATCAGAAACCCTCTGGTTTTGAAGACATTCTTTATATTTTTGAAATTTAACTTGTAAATTAACGTGATTCTTTTCGATAAAGGCACAACATTTTTCAGATTCATTAAGCATTTGTTGCTTCTTTAAAATCTCAGCTTCAAGTTCTACGACTTTGGAGTGTTCCCTATCGTAATTAGATCTAAGTTCTTCGCAAAGGCAATTCAAACTAGGGGGCACACCAATATCAGAAGCAAGCACAATAGAGCAGATATCGTTCTCTAAACTATTAGCAATTAAGCAGTCATTTTAAATTAAAAGTTTTTTTCTCTCTATTTTCAAGTTCTTGTTCGCAAGAACGCAGCGTTCATACTCAGTGTCCAGCTCGTCAAATATCCGCATGTATTCAGTTACTTCTGTAATAATGTTTTCATCAAGTTTTTGAACAAGTTGTTTAACATTTTCATAAAAAAGTATGATTTGTTCTGTAAACATTGCTTTAATGGGTTTAAACTCCCCTGAGCCACTTGGATAGCGACATGGATCTGTTCTTTGGTTTATGACATGTGCAAATGCGGGAATCTACGAGTTTAAGCCTTGTAAGCAAGTGGAAATTTGACTCTTTGCCGGACAAGTACAAATAAATAGAGTCATACTTTTTTGAGTAGCAAGTTCTTCAGCAGGTAACCAATAAACCTGTTCTCGGGACAGTTCCTTCTGAGGAATAAAATGACTATACAAGGCATTGAGCTCAGCATCGTTTATGGGTTTGATTGTCCCTAGTCTTTCAGACATCTTATTTCTACTAACTTCAGCGTGAACTAATGAGTCTTCACTGTCATGCACTTTAACAGAGGTATGGGTGGGGTTTAAAAGTGCATGGCCATCATACAAGGTAGGTTGAGACAACTTAGCTTGTTTGAGTTTTCCACGGATTGCATGACCTAGAGCTTTTATTGGTGCAAATCATGTGTTGCTAGGTTAGGACGTTATGTTAACATGGAATAGTTGTGTTGGTTGTGAAATCTTTGCAAGAAAAATTTAAAAATAATATAAATTAATTTAAATATCTGTTGCAACTTTATTAGCACTTTTTAACAAACTATTCTTCAAGGTACTTGTCCTCCAAGTACCTTATTTCAGAAACAACCTTTTTACTTTCATTTTTCAAAGAGTTAATTGACACAACGTTTTGAGAAAGTTTTGACTTTAGCAACACATTTTCTTCTTCAAGCTCAGCATTCCATTTGTTACGTTGAATAATGGTCTGGTCTAAATCATGTTTGACTTTATTACGTTCTAGACTAACCATTTCTGTTTTCATCATTGCAAGCTCAGCTCATAAGAGTCTTTAACCAGGCTTTGTTCCTGATTAACCTAAGATGGTCCGACATTAGTTTCATAAAGTCATCTAAGATGGGTAATTCATGGCTCTCTCACCGGGTGGCTAGAAGTACCTCAGTTGGAAACATCTTGAACTTCGCTGTCAAGTTAGTACTGATGATATGGAATCGTATTGTCATCAATATCCGACTCAACATCGGAGTCTAGGTGTTCTTCCTGGTGCATCTCATGTGTCAACACATGATTAACATTATCAAAGATTTGATTAGCATCAGTGTGTACCTTATTGACTTGACTGGTGGTTGGCACCAATTGGTTTAATCCACTTTGATGACAAGTTTAGCCATGAAAGCTGCTGTTGTCATGAGGTCCTTCTCTATGTCAGAATCGTAACACTTCCTCATGGCTACTTGAACATGATGTAGTCGTAATAGCCAGTGGCTGATCATAAGGAGCTGTACATTCTACATCAACAAGGAATGCTTCGACTTCGGCATCTAAAATTGTTCCTTTCTCCTTAGCTTCCATTAACAACATCTTGTCCTTGAAGTACTGAGAGTCTTTTACTCTCTTTTTCTCCTTACACTGCCTAGATACATGCCCTTCTCCACGGCAGTTGTAGCATATCACCTTCTTCCCCTACTTTCCGTCATCTGCCCGTAGTTCTGAGATTCCTAGATACCCGTATTAACCATCATTACCCTGAGTCTCTTCTCTGAACGGTCTCAGTAACAAACTGCCGCTGTCGTGCACCGTATCATGACTCCTGAGGTTGGACGATGTCCTGAGCTGGTTTGTTGTTAGTAGAAACAGCTTTTGGAAAAAAAAACGACTCAACAAAGTTTTCGATTTGGTTCATGGTTTCCAACATAGTCATCATTGCTTGATTGAGGGACTTGTTGTGGGGTGGAGGAAGTTAGTGGTCCATATTTTGCTGGTGGTGGATTAGTGGTTTGAGTTGGCGTATGGTGGTGTGTTGTTGAAGCAAGGTATGCCAGTGGATCAACAATGCTTGAGGACTGCTCTTGTTTCTTGAGAGTCTTCATAGCATGTGGTTCATATGATTTAAGGTAGGTGTAAAGTTCAACATAGGTTGTCGTAGAAATATCCTTGTTTTTCTTTACATTGGTCACATACTTTGCCCAATTCGAAATGAACAAAGTAGTCATGAATTGACTCATTTCCTATTGCACGAAATCGTTCGTACTCATCAAACAGTTCTTCCTTCTGTTGTTGGAGAGACTTTCCTGAACCTTTCATTAGAAGCTCTACATTGTCCCAAATCTCTTTCCCAGTACGAGTCTGGTTTAGTATGTTAAATACATGTCTTGGGAGCCCTTGACTGAGAATGTTGGTTGCTTGAATGTCAGCTAGTTCTTTATTGTTCTCAATCTCAGTAAATTCTTCATCCCGCTTGTCTCTCATTACTTGAGTTGCTGCATCACCTTCACCTTCTGTCACTGTGATTTGGGGATGCGAAGTAGGTCCGTTTTGGATTGATCTCCAAATTAATTTTCCAAGAGGTTTACCACAAATGTACCTCTCGATACGAATCTTCCACGACTCGTAGTCATTTTCAATCAACATTGGAGGACGATTGTCCGTACCCGCGGCACTTGATTCTTTATTAGTTGACATTATGATATAAGTATGAATGAACGGATCTCAATTGATTGATGTTATGTTTGATTTGTGTTTGGTTTTGTTGTTGTTTGATTGAAATGAATTATTGTTCACGAGATTTTACAAATCGTTGATTAAAACCGAGAAAAG
>BQNB010200461.1:0-10986 GCA_026074375.1 Tanacetum coccineum
GTTATAATAACATTAGTTAAGCATGTTAGGATAGATTATAACAACATTTTATCATTATAACTTTTAGATTTATGAAAAACATGAAATTAGGGTTTCAGGTGTACGGTTTTGGATCAAAATGAAAAATGAGCATGAACTGAGTTATAAAACTTTAACAAGAGTTTATTTAGGATCATATGAACATTGTAAGAGTGTAGGAGCAGAAGTGGAACATACAAAACCTGGGTTTGAGCTTATAGCTTGGAAAAAGGTCAAAATCGGGACATTTAGCTTCGTACGCCTAGAATAACGATTCTGAGGCTTCAAGGCTTCAATACTTCTCTTAATTACTTCTCTTGGATCTTCTTAAGAACTTATGGATCAGAGAGTTGCTGCCATTAATGGGTTATAGAGGAGGAAGTGGGGGATGAGTTGAAATGAAAGGTTTAGAGTCCTATTTATAGACGAATGGCTCCTTGGTGACCAAGGGAGCTTAGAGATCTGGTTAGGACACATATGAGAGCTAGAGGGTGATGTGGAGAGGCTATGTGATGAGTATTGAGGTCTAGAGGTGGTAGGATTTCAAGGTGGAAGTGGTTTTGGTACTTGTGGTAGCCGCGGCATACTTAGGGGCTAAGGGTAGTCATGTGGCTTCAATTTTAACAACAGAATGATTATACAGCTAGGTAAGCTTCTTAGGAAGGTATAGGTTCTTGTCATTGAGGTGCTTGAGTGCAAAATAGGTCTTAAAATGGGTCATTTTGCAAAAATGGGTGTCGCATGTCATTTAGGGCTCGAATAGGATTTCTAGGCTTGTTTTTGAGCACACTTGAGTTATAAACATGGATTAATGTTTATAAGGATTGTATTATGGATTAATAACAAGAATTGATAGGTGGTTTGGGTATAAAATGGGTGAAAATGAGTAAATGGATTAAAAGTTCAAATTAGGGCACATTTAGGGTTTCTTGCATTTATTTCGTGTATAATTGAGATGAAATGCTGAAATGATGATAGAATATGATTGATAATGTTGTAAATTAAGTTATTACAACTTATTTGAGTATTGGTTTAGGTTTACAATGGATAAAAATGAAGAAACGGGTCATGGTTTAGTATTTTGCTCGGGTTAGGGTTTCTGACTTTTGAATTAAGGTTTTGAGTGTAAAAAGATGTATGAAAGCTTATGAATAGAATAATTAGGGTTTAAACATTGTATATTGAGTGTAGTATCTTGTACACAAGTGGTGGTGAAGAAATTAAAATGAAAACGGAGGTAAAACGGCTATTTTAGAGATCATGCTTAATGACTTGTACATTGAGCTTTTAAGGACTTGTACTTTGACTTGAAGAGATTTTATATTTCAAATGAGATGTTATATTACTTGTACATATGCTTTAGTAGCTTGTGCATTCACTTTAGATGTTAATCTTTCATAGAATTTAGGGTTTAGAGGTATACGATAACGGTTTAAAGCCCGTTTTGATATAACGTTATGAATGGTACATTATAGGAATAATGTACTTTGTAATAAGGATATGATGATATTGACTTGACATATTGTGATGTTTGCTTGACATATATGAAGACAAGATTTCCATAGATAGGTTCCGTGAGCTCGTCTACATTAGTTATGCAAATTACATTATATATTAAGATATTGACAATGCAAGTAATGTACTAAAGCAAAAAATTTCCCCGTACAATTGTAATCATAGTAAAACAGGTTGATGAAAATTCTGAGTTGTTATAGTCTCCATCCCTTACAGAAATCTTGTCCCGAGATTTAGTTGAAAGTTATAGTGGTATTGTTTGGGAATAGATGTAGGTACTGGGCATGAATTTGATTTTTATGTTAGGCTAATCAAGGTCACAAGTCCACGTGTGTGATGCATTTATAATTATGTTGCACACCATAATTATAATTACTTCCTTTCACGCGTCTACTTATTTTCAAGATCACACCTCTTGATGACAGCCAATATAATTTCTTCAGATCCTGATAGAACTTGGGTGGATGAAATACTTTGATTTACGGAACCTGTGGGTTATGGGCCTACCACGTTTCTGCTGTGCTACTCTGATCGTAAAGAATTGCTATTTATTAACCTTTAAAAGTCAACATCGAATAAGAATGCTATCACAAGTCTTTGTTAAAATTTTCATACCTAGTGGTATTGAAATCATTTGGCATTGTATAGATTCTTGTGTGTTTCCTTGTTATTATGTTGCAGAATATAACAGAGAATTTTAGAATACGGAGATCATGAGTGATGTCAAGGAATGATTGTAAGAGAGTTGCTAATCACGTGAGATACAGATTTTGAAATGAACAGACGATGAAGGTAATGAAGGTAATAATGATAATGAAGGTAATAATGATAATGATTAAGGAATTGTTTGTACAAACGAATTGAAAGAAACTTGGTTTATGTAGTATGTATATATTAAGCTACTTTATTTATAATTTGTCACTTATCAAAAAGTAAGCGTTTTTAAACCCTTGTAAACTGAGAATTTATAAATTCATAGTTTGGAGATTTATAATTTCTTATTCAAATGAAGAAGTTTCAAGTGACTAATTTCTTTCCAATAAGATGATCTAAAATGTTTACCTAAGCATAAAGAACACATATGGTATTGTGTAGGGATACAAAGAATTGTTAGATAATATTCAGATGTTGATTGTACTGACGCCCATATAATCAAGGATAATAATAGGTATGAGCAAAGTATTCAGAGTTGAATATAATAGAATTAATAGAATTGACAAATGATGTCGAGTTTTGATATCATCAGATAACAAGATGTAACGGAATCATCACTTTATTATTTCATGGATAGCTTTACATATGAAACTCTAAAAAGAGTTGATACTTATGCTACGTATCTCGTAGTAGAATTCTAGATAAAAGTAACAAATGACAAGGATTGTAGCTTGATGATTGGGGTTTTCAGATTGAAGAAGATTCTGATGAACTTGAATATCCTCGAGAGTTGTTTCTAGGGTAGAAATCCTAAAGTGAACAAAAGCAAGCTCATCTCTGAGTATGCTTTCCTGTGGCCCAATTATTTGCTTTTGAGCGCTGATTTGCGTAATGTTCTTTCTTTCCACAGGCATTACAAATTACGGATACTGTTTGTAGATCGTTTCTAGTGGTTGGTCTTTTGTTTTTGCAGTACTTGGTCTGGTGACCTATCTTGTTGCAAACCTGACACTTGACACTGCAAGGTCCCGTGTGATGTAGTCTACATCTTTTACACAAGGGAAGGTTTCCAGTATATCCATTGGTGGCAGTATAAGTTCTGAAGGTTTCTTGTCTTCTATTCTGCTGTCGGTGGTAATCATTGTTACGGTTGTTTTTGTTGTTGTTGTCTTGGTAGTTGTTGTTATTGCGATTGTTGGAGTGGTTATTGTTGTTGTGTTTGGGATAATTGTTGTTGTTGGTGGTGTTTCCTCTATCTTCAAACTTTCTTTTGTGATCGTTGATTCCTTTTCTTGCTACTGGGTTCGCGTTGTCCCGAGTGTTTTTATTGGCTTACTAGCACTTGCCATTGATGCCGCTTGTGCTTTCAGAGCTGAGGAATTACCTTCATTAATTATGTTGCCGGATTTGGCAAGCTAAAGTTATGGCTGGTTGTTTCAGATGTGAGTCCTTTTGGGATGGCATTCTATCAACAAAAAGATAAGTGTAGTTATGAATGACATCACAATGTTTTGAAGGTATATTTAAAAGAAAAATATGATGCTTTAATATGCTTAAAGGGAAATGCTTATTTGTGTAAAATATTTTAAGAACTTAGGGTCTATGTATGATTCATGAGACGGGATTAATGATGCAATTAGTGGGATTAGTGATGGATGATAAGATCGATAAGTTGGAAAATCAATACGATACGGAAAACTGGGAGTTGCCTTTATAAATAAACTGGCCTTCTTACTGTACATAGTCTAGATTTGACAAGCATTTTTATTTATTACCACACATTCATGGGCTTAGGAATAAAAGCTTTAAACTATTCTAAGAGGTATTGTTGATTCTGAGCCTGGTAGATGACATCTTAAGGATCCTCCTGATCTGTTTGGTGACGTGCTGGATTTTTACTCATTGATTTGTTCAAGATTGGAAATTCTATAGTAAGTAAAGGCAATCTTTCCTTTTGATCCTAACTGCTTCTTTTGAAGTTTGATAATCTGAGTACGGATTTTCTTGAGTTTGGTCTTTAGTTGTCACTATTCTTCGTATGATCATTATATCAATTGTCTTCTTCTATCTTTCTCGATGTGGTGAAGATAGTGTTCATCTACGTAATTTAAAATATCTATCGATTGTCCCTTGATAGTTTTCAGATACATCTTATCTGAACATTTTCCTATTTCAAATATCTGAGGTGGGGTAGGAGTATAAACTGAGGAAGATGGTGATACCAAATCACAGGTTTGATTCCGGGATGAATTAGATAACGTAGTTGAGGAAGAAGATGGGGAATGGATTCGCTTCTTAGGTGGTAATAGTTCTTCAGGAATAAAGAAATATCGAGGATTAAATAGTAGTGATGGTGGTAATATCGGAGATAGAGTCAAAATAGCTGGTGGAGTAATAGGATCTGGTGATGAAATAGGTAATTCCTTAGCATAAATTGCTTGTACGTCCTTCAAATAAGTATTATTGTAGAAAGATGAGAATACCGGTGGAATCATATTATCGTTAGAGTTTTCCGAAGTTGTTTAAAAGAATTTGCTTCCCCAATGGAAATGGGAAATATTGATGAGGACGAAGTATAGTAAGACATTTAATAAGATGAAAAAAGCATCCTCATAATATCGAAGTAAATTGTGTGGGTGGGTAGAAATCGTTCATATTTAAACCTAGTTTTAAATACATAAGTTTTTTTATGTAATAGATAATAGATATGTATATTTACGCTTCTATTCAGAAATTGTAGTGGCACGGAGGGACTTTGATGGCTTGAAAAAAGATATGTGGTTCTAGCTAAGGTTTTGACTTGTTCTCTTAACCATGGCGCGGATACCAACTCTGTAACAACCCACATTTTTACAATTATAGCAGCCGGAAGCTAATCTGAGATGATGGGGGTATTAACTTTCATGGATACAACAATCATAATCATAGAAAACGACCCAAAAGAGACGTTTATTCAAAAGATATGTTATCATTCATTTCAAATCAGAGTTTTACAAAGGTAGGTCCCAAAATCTAGAAACATAAAATGTTAATGATAACAAGTTTTAGCCAGCTTCATGTCCATGTCACTCCATGCTATAAGTCACTCAATTAGCTGAGATAACATGCATAACAAAGGTCGTAACACAAAAGTTGAGTGGGAAATTCATAGGTTGAAATGTAATAGTTGAATACAGTTATAGTGGGAAATTACTGGTATTGCAGGGACAATCATCATGGGGAACATTATTTATTGCATCTAAGGGCTTATGACATCAATTCTATTAAACAGGGAAATACCGTAGTGATATTGTTAGGGGACAGTGTCCTCCGTGGAAAAGGTAACTTGCCAAGGTTACCTATTAGGACAAATATAGTGCGTTTGGCTACCCCAAGCATGGGTATACCAACAGGAGCCGTCACCCACTAGATTATTTCGTAATATTCGCGTTCTCTCGCAATGCAAGTAAATTAATGATTCATGGATATGTAAATATGGCCACTGGGAAGCTACCTTAGGCAATAATATATCTGGGTAACATACATTTAGGGAAACACTTGCCATTCATGGTTTATATCAGGTATCACAGGTTTATAAAGTATTCAAAAGATTGAAATATGGGGTTATGAATTCATTAAGTCTTTGAAAAGTAATCACATTGTTATAAGATAAACGAGTATGTAAAAGAGTTTGTAACAAGCATGTATCCCCCTCGTGGGTTTATAAAACATGTAAATAAGTAAAGGCGAGGTTATGAATCTCACCTGATAGGTAGATGTAATAAATATTCTGAAATGAAAGCTGACGACCTTATCACAATCTTAACAGGGAAAGGTTGATATAGCAAAAATGATAGTAAACAGCCTCGTCAACAGCAACCTGAGTAATATGGTGAGTCTTAGGATAGAAGTACTCTTAGAACTCTTAAGTTTTTAAGAGTTATGGAGTTTGATTGAAGAGTTTTGGAATTATTGTATCACTGTTCGGGCCTCATAATTTCAGAAGTCATTCAGTAAAACATTGAGGGGAGCTAGGGAACTTTAAATCGTAAACCCAACAACCAGTCAGAAGTAATACCATGATGGAACTCTTCTTAAATGAAGCTCCCTAGTATTTGTGATATGATATAATCAGTTTTAGCGTTTTAATCAATATCTGGAAATGTTAGCACGAGAAGCCGTGAATTAAGTTTTGTCTTGTAGGTTTTAAACTTGATTTTATACTTTTTCATAATATTATATTTTAGACCCTTGAGTTTGAAAAGCGGCAAAATATACCCTTGGGGTTTGCACTTTTACGAGTTTGGTCCTTCAAGTTTAAAAGATATACCAAGTAAACCTTGTACTTTGAAAAGTGACATAATAGACCTCTATAGTTATAACTTTGATAAAATGGACCCATATGCAGCCATTCTGTTATTAATTTAAGAAAGTTTACGGATGTATACCCTTGCATGGATTATAATTACAAAACATGTCCAAATTGCCATGCAAGCTTATTTTAACATTTTAAAAGATATTTATAAGTTATAAAAAAACTAAAATATGAAGTTATACGTACGTTAAGTTTAAAAAAAGATTCGTTAGGCTAGGAAGCAAAAAACGAGGGTCAAATTCAGGGTTTCAAAAGTAAACGTGCGGGTTTTTAAGATCAAATTTCCTTTCATTAATAAATAAGTGGTTATATTTTAACATTAGTTAAGCATTGTAGGATAGAATATAAACAATTTTATCATTATAACATTTAGTTATAAGAAAAACATAAAAATTAGGTTTGGGTGTACGGTTTTGGATCAAAATTGGGAAAATGAGCATGGAATTGTGTTATGAAACTTTAACACGGTATATTTAGGATCATAATGAACATTATAAGGGTGTTGTAGTAGCAAGAATTTAGACCAATTCAAACCTGGGTTTGAGCTTCAAGGAGCAAAAATGGTGGAAATGGGTCGTTTCGGGTAGTATTTCCACTCGTACGCCTTGTATTTTATTCCTGAGGCGTCAAATCTTCAAAGCTTCTCTTGATTACTTCTCTTGGATCTTCTTAGGAACTTATGGAGCAGAGATTTGCTGCCATTGATGGGTTATAGAGGAGGAAGTGGGGGATGAGTAGAAATGAGAAATTTAGGGTTCTATTTATGTGTTAGCAAACACTTAGGAGGCCAAGAAAACTCTTGGATAAACAGGTTAGGAAACATGGGGTGTGATGTGGAGAGCTAGGGGATGAGTATGGGAAGCTAGAATGCAAGGTTGGAGGGGATGTGTTCTAGATGTTTTAGGGCGTGTTTGGTTGATTTATACATGGCTGTTTTTGGACAGCCAACATCAGTCTCGGTAAAATGGTTGCCATTTACAAACCGTAATTTCGTTGAAGCTCAAACCACCGAGAATCACACATTTCTTAAGTGATGATAGATACATGATCTCATGGTTAGTATTAAGGATTATCATTGGAAATTAGCAAGTGTTTTCGGTTAAAACGGGTTAAAAATGAGTAAGTTAGGCCGCAGGCTCATATAGGGCTCGTTAGGGTTTACTAGGGTTTTCTAAGCTTAGATTTTATATACATTTGAATAAGAATGATAGGTTACTGATCCTAAGACTTATATTAAGGATTATAATCAAAAGTTGATAGGTGCTTTGTGTTAAAATGGGTAGAAAATGAAAATATGGGTCAAAGTTCAAATTAGGGCATAATTAGGGTTTCTTAGATTTGTTTTGCATATAGTTGAAGTAAAATGATGAAATGATGATTGTATATGATTGAGAATGTTGTAAATTAAGTTATTATAACTTATTTGAGTATTGGTTTAGGTTTACAATGGATAAAAACGAAGAAACGGGTCATGATTTAGTATTTTGCTCGGTTAGGGTTTCTGACTTTTAAATTAAGGTTTTGAGTGTAAAACGATGTATAAAAGTTTATGAATAGAATAATTAGGGTTTACACATTGTATATTGAGTGTAGTAGCTTGTACACAAGTGATGGTGAAGAAATTAAAATGAAAACGGAGGTAAAACGGCTATTTTAGAGATCATGCTTAATGACTTGTACATTGAGCTTTTAAGGATTTGTACTTTGACTTGAAGAGATTTTATATTTCAAATGAGATGTTATATTACTTGTACATATGCTTTAGTAGCTTGTGCATTCACTTTAGATGTTAATCTTTCATGAAATTAGGGTTTAGAGGTATACGATAATGGTTTAAAGCCCGTTTTGATATAACGTTGCGAATGGTACATTATAGGAATAATGTACTTTGTAATAAGGATATGATGATATTGACTTGACATATTGTGATGTTTGCTTGACATATATGAAGACAGGATTGCCATAGATAGGTTGCGTGAGCTCGTCTACTTTAGTTATGCAAATTACATTATATATTAAGATATTGACAATGCAAGTAATGTAATAAAGCAAAAAATTTCCCCGTACAATTGTGATCATAGTAAAATAGGTTGATGAAAATTCTGAGTTGTTATAATTAACATAATCAAACTTTTTTAGGGTGATTGATGCACTGTTGTGTTTATAAACATGGTCTAAAACTTTAGTCTTTAATTAACAAGCTGAGGCCATAACAGCATTAACATTATTTCCCTTAACAGTATTAATTACTGCTTTTGGCCTAGCAGCATTAACTACTTCTTTTGGCCTAGCAGTATTAAATTTTTTATCCTTAATAGTATTAATCCTCTTATTAAAATTACTATTTTTAAATGATGTATTCTTGTGAATGGGCCACTTAATAGTTGAATGTGCTGATTTGGAAAGATTTGTCATTGGTCTAGCACTATTCATTGTTATTTTTGGGTGAGCAGTATTAACTTGTCTAGCAGTATTAAGTGATACTAGGCCAGACTTCATTAGTACTGCTCTTGGAACCATGTTCTTTTTAGGGCAGGGGTGAGTCTTTTTGGCAAAATTATGATGATTCACCCTATTAGCATTGTTCCAAATAGGTTTTGTATTTTGAAACTATTTTTTATTCACCTTTTTACAATCTACCTGCAAGTGATAAAAACTTCCACATCACATAACAAGCTTTGTTAAACATCTCAAAATTACTTCCTAGTCTCTAAGACATCATATTATTCTAGTTTCTTTGATTGCCTCTAGGAATGTGAGTGTTTTGTCTATTGTGCTCAACTTGTTTAGCAGTTTTCCTATTAGTTTTGTTTGTTTGTTTAGTTTTGACAAAGTCTATCTTAACAAAACTAGGCTTAGCTGTTTTCTTTTCAATCTTAGTTTGAGACACATTTTCTTCCTCACTATCTGACACCCAATCCTTAATAATTGGAGCACCATTATTCTTCCTAACTGCTTTAGGCTTTGCTTCACTAGCCTTAGCTTCACTTTTCTCAACTATAGGCTTAATAACTATAGGCTCACTTGTAAACTCTTCTAAACCAGAGAATGACAAATCAGGTTTTAGAGGCATAAAGTTTCCTGTATAGGGAGGTGGAACAGCATTATACCCTAAACCTGTTTTGCACTTATCAACTATCAGACAGTCTATTAATTTGCTTAAGTTTTTAGATGAATTCTCAAAATTTTCTACTGTTAGCTGAATTTTATCTTTTTGTTTTTGAGCCAGTTCCAACTTCCTTCTAAGCTCTGTAATGGATACTTCTCTTAAATGAATCTCACATTTTAAGACCTTGATATCTTCCTCATAAACAGACTCATTTTTCTTATAGACTAGAAGTCTTGCTTCTACAGACTCTAAACCTGTTTTATAAGCAATAGCATTTAACTTAGATGTCCTTAAGTCTTTTAACAGTTGTTCATTTTGTTCTTTAAAAATTTTAACATTTTCTAAACAAGATGATGAACAGTTTGAATCAGTAAATACCTCAGAGTTAGAACTTGCAGAAGAGTAAGCCATGAGTGCAAAGTTAGTTGGACCTTCTTCTGCTTGATCACTCCAATCATAACCAAAACCATCACAAGAGACCAAAGCATTAGAAGTAGTTGTCTCTACTGGCACAACTGATGTGTCATTGTGTGGTGTATATTTTATTGATTCAAGTTTTAAATTTATATTTTGCCGACTAAACCAAAAACAACATTTTAACAGGCAGTGTACCCGATCGGTAGTAGTTTCATGGTAAATAGGGTGTCGAACACTTGAAGCGAAGTTAAATCTATCAATTTAATTAATATCTTGGCTATCTAATCTATGTTAATTCTATTTTATTCTAAACCTATGTTAAACCTATGTCAGTCTAAATCCTAATTCTAATGGGAAAAGGGGGTTTTCAGCCTGAGAGACTGGCACGGTTTGGTTGGTGACTATAATCAATTTAAGGGACTTTTACCCACGCAAGCTAATTAACAAAAGATAAAGAGCGGTCGAACCTTATATAAGAAAACTGTATTAACCATTATTAATCCGATTAGAAAGTTGGTTTGTTTATTAAGTGCAATGATTTCTTCTCTCGAGGTGGCATATCATTCTTAAGACTTAGGTGTTACATCATCCTAAGACCTAGACACATTAATTCTATCACAATTAAAGCATCCACATAAAGCATCCTTATTTGCTGATTATAATCTATCTTAGGGATTAAAGCAATGGTGATCTTGTTAAACCCTAACTCATAGAGACTTTACCCACTTACCGCTTAATGGCAATTTATACACTAGTAGTCCACTTGTCCAACTATCCAATGGAATTAGAACGTTACTTGTTGAATTATCTAGGTCACCTGCTAGTTAAGCCCGAAGTGTATCCTAGACACAGATTTAGAAGGACAATATTTGTGATCTTATGGTTCTAGATGTATAAATTACTATATGGAGAGCTATCC
>BQNB010200463.1:0-10986 GCA_026074375.1 Tanacetum coccineum
CCTATTGCATTGTGCAATTTTCCCGACCATTACATAGATAGAGAAATTTTCACTTTGACACAGGAACTACATAACTTTACACGAAAGCAACTAGCGACATTTGACCAAATAGGCTTTAATCTACATGTTAGGCTAAGGTGTAAAGGTGAAACTAAATAATTTTTTTATTGGTGTAGGTAAAGGGTTACCCCGGTAAATTATATTAAAACCAAAAAAGTTAAGAACAAATGGAATGTGGCTGAAGTACCACATTAACCTCAAGCTAAACAGCTTGATAAACACCTAAAACTAGAGCTTATGACATGCTATAAACTCTAACAACTCTAGAAACAACTAATTGCAACTAGAACACATAACATAACTAAACAAGTTAACCAGCAGCAACCGTGAAAGATGAACTTCCACCAGCTTTTGTGTTTTGAATTAAGTTAGTCGATTCATCATACACATTTTCGACATCTTCTTCATCTTCTTTTTCTTCTTCATTATTTAAGGCAGAAAAAGAATTAGACATGGAGAGATTGTCTTTCTTAGATGAATTACCAGTCGTCTTCAACATAGGTGTCGATTGAGATGTATTACCCACATAAGTAGTTCCCTTCTTTGGTGCACTTGTAGTCGCTTTAGGCTCATATCTAACATTATGTTTAACCGAAGGACCAGTAAACTGACCGCCATTAATAGACTTGGACTTACCTTTCCTCTTCTTCTTTTTACCCACCGTTTGGAAACCATCATTAGTCTTCTCAGCATTAGGGGTAACAACATTAGAAGTAACAACAATAGGAGGACTCACCACTTTTTTAGGGTAATAGTCATGAACATGACCAAAAATCTTACATGTATCACATCTGGGCGGCCTCCACTCATACTCAACACGGATGGTTTCTTTGGTAAAATCATTCTCAGAAAGAGATGGAATACCAATTGTAACACCCCACCCGAGAATGGGTCAAATGTCACACTTATGGCATCAAAACAAACGCAAGCGGAAGACTTTATTCTCATTACACATGGAGCTTGTGTATGAATCAAGCATAACAGGTTTACCAATGAATGTAGAAATTAGACTAATACCATCCTCTTCAAAAACTTAAATAGGAACATCATGCAATTTAACCCATATCGGAATACGAGTCAATTCTTCTTTGAGCAATCTAGTATCCATCAACCATTTCTTAAGAATGATCAGAGATTTACGAATCAACCAAGGACCACCCTCCAAAACAGCCTCTAAACCAGCCCGGGAATCAAATTTAAAGAAAAAGAAGCCTTTGGAATTCATCATAATCCTTTTTAGCCCATGTTTCGCCCAGTTATTCCTAGCATAATAATCAACAACCGGAAACACCATTCTCTTTCCAATAAAGTAGCCATATAGAGTGTGTTCAAAGCGAGTACTAACCTTTTCAACAACTTTACGAGGAATAGAGATGTTAACACCATCAAATACGGGATCAGCCACCAAGGTACGAAAGTTGGAATTAACTTTTGGTTGATCCTTTGCACTTGCACCCGCAGCTCCAGCATAGGATGTTGACTTGGTATTGATGTCCACAGATTGAACGATAGGGTCACTAGGTATTGTGGATTCATCAACATTAAGATTAATTGAATCATCTACATGCGAAACCTTACAAGGGATCACATCAGCATTAATATTATTAGCCTGAATTGAATTACATATAGTACCTAATGCATCCAAGGTTTCCATACGATCATCATTAGTCATCTCGGATAATAACTCATCATGTTTACCAGCTTCAATATCAGTTATTAACTTGTGCAAGTCACCAACAGTTGTCAATGGAACTCCAAAAGTGGCAGCAACATCAATACTATACAGTTCTCGGGGCACGTTAATAGTAGTAGAAGGAGAAACCAAAGGAGAAGAGTTACTCACCTTTGGACTACCATCACACGTAACACCAGATTTAGGGTTCAAAGAAACCCTAATTGCAGAATTTTAGAATCAGACCTAAGGTTTCGATCAACCCTAGCAGCATGATTAGTAGTTGATTTATTCATCTCATCAATCACCTTAGAAAAACTATTAACAATACGTATTGAATCTTCCCCAACAATCGACTCTCTCCTACTCTCCATTAAATCCAAATGAAACAAGATTAACAAAAATTGAAAAACCTAAAATCGGCTAGGACCTAGAAGAGAATTAATACGATCATAGTGAAACGAATTAATGCATGAAAGCAAAAGATTCTAACCGACTTTCATAATGAATAAGGCGACAAAAGAATAAACAATATAATGCAGCGAGTGGTTTTTAAAAACCTTGAAACCAATCAAATCTAAGCTATGATGCACGTGTTGATCATAGAGATCAAGGCATGTGAAAATCAAAGCAGGTAGACAAATAAAGGACTTAAAAATGAATCGCCATAGCAACCGTATTGGAGAGAGTCGTTTCCTTTGGGTGTGGGTTTTTTTATTTTTGCCTACTTGTTAAATTACATACATAATGAATTTTTGGTACAAACGCTCAAAAAAGTTGAATGCATAAATAAATTTTCAATTTAGATATCTCAGTGGTCCTTTTGGCTTTCCTAGGTTTTTGAGTCTTTTTGGGTTAAGATAATGATGGAATAGTGATTGGTTCAAGATTAGATAGTGAAGCAATTGTGGATGTGTGTTAGGGTTCAGTGGGATTTCCTGCCTTCATCTACATCCGTTTGTTGTTATGCAACATTTCCATATTATTACAAGCATCCTTTGTGGATAATTAGCTTCATAGTAACACAATTAACCTCCCTTTAATTAACACTTCAGAGGTTAAGCATTCCAATACTTGCAATTAGATATTGAAATATGCTAACATCAAATGCCTTTGTAAGTAAATCATCAACATTGTGATCAGTGTGAATCTTGATCACTTGAATTAATTTCTTCTTATATGAATCCCTGATGAAGTGATGTCTAATCTTAATGTGCTTAGTCTTTGAATGAAACAATGGATTCTTAACTATGCAGATTGTGCTTTCATTGTCAATCAAAATCTTGCTGTTCATAAAGTTGTATCCATAATTAAGTAATTGATTTTGGATCCATAACACCTTTCCACAGCAATTAGCAGCAGCAATATACTCTGCTTTAGTAGTAGAGTTGGCAACTATAGTCTGCTTTTTACATTGCCATGAAATCAATCTTCTTCCAAGAAATTGACAACCTCCTGTTGTGGATTTCCTGTCTAAGCTAGCACCAGCATAATCACTATCAGAAAAAGCCTCCAAGTCAAATGATGAATCTCTAAGATACTAAAGGCCTAATTTAGGATGACCTTTTAAGTATCTAAAGATTCTCTTCACAACATAAAGATGTGAAGTCTTTGGTGTAACTTAGAACCTTGCACAAGCACAAACAACAAACATTATGTCAGGTCTAGAAGCTGTTAGGTACATCAATGATCCAATCATTGATCTGTATAAATGAACATCCACATCTGCAGCTTCTTCATCCTTGAGTAATGCTTTGTTAGTCTCTATAGGAGTGCTTGCTGTCTTTATAGTGGAAAAATCAAATTTCTTCAAAATTTCAATCACATATTTGTCTTGACTAATGAAGATTCCATCATCTTTTTGTTTTACCTGCAACCCTAAGAAGAAAGTGAGCTCCCCATAGAACTCATCTGGAATCTCTTGTGCATCATTTGTTCAAACTCAATATATAAAGACTTTTTAGTAGACCCAAAGATGATGTCATCTACATATACTTGTACTAACAGGATATCACTTTTGTCCTTCTTGATAAACAAAGTCTTGTCTATAGTCCCTCTTCTAAATCATTTTCCAATAATGGGTAGATAAGGTCTCATACCAGGCTCTAGGAGCTTGATGTAAACCATATAAAGCCTTTTCTACTTTGTAAACTTTGTTATGAAACTCTAGACCTTCAAACCCTGTAGGTTGGCAAACATAAACCTCTTCTTCAATTGTACCATACAAAAATGCACTCTTCACATCCATCTGATAAACAATGAAGTTCATGAATGAGGCATATGCTAAGAAAAGCCTAATTTCTTCAATCCTAGCAACTAGAGCAAAAACTTCATCATAATCTATACCCTCCTCTTGAGTGTAACCTTGTGCTACTAGTGTTGCCTTGTTTCTAACCACAATACCTATATCATCTTTTGTGTTTCTACCTCTTGCCATATGGTAACTCAATCAAAGTCCATACCTTTTGTAATTTAAACTATAGAAGCTCATCCTGCATTTCTTCTATCCAGCTTGGATCTGTCAAAGCCTGAGTTACCTTTTTGGGTTCTACTTATGATAAAAAAAACATGCAAATAGACAATTCTGAAAATCTTTATGATTGATTCTCCATTGCACTAAACTAAACATACCATGTTCAGTTACACTATTTGTCATCCTTTTGGTTTGAGGTGCTGATTGTATATATCTAATGATTTTTTCAAGTGGATGATCTTTGTGAACTCTTATAGTTGGAGTAGGACTGACAGGCACAGTTGTAGCCAAATTGTTCATGTTAGCCTCTGCACCAACTTCTTCATCATTATCAAAATAGACAATCTCTTCCAAATTAGGCATATTTGGATCATCAATACATCCATAGACTATATTCTTATCAGCAACATTATTTTCTATGTCAGCAGCAATAACAGATGGACAAACAGTATTAATGTTGTTAGTGTTGTTGACATTTGCATCCTGCTCTTGATTAATTCTTGGCTCCTCTATATTTGGCACCTCACTATCTTCATTCTTTGGATGTTCAGAATCCATCTTTTCCTCCTCCCCAGATTCTTTGAATCTAGCATTAGGAGAATCCTTTGAACATTTAGAGAGTAATGGATCAGATGTTAATAATGGTAGCAGTATATACTTTTGATCAGGTACCATTTTCTTCCTATCTTGACCTGCATCAATGTTTTCTTTGGTACCTGCATTACCATTAGTTTGATTCCCTGCAATAACTGGCTTATAATTCATAGATATTGTTAGAGCATATATATCAAAAAGCAAATTAGGTCCATTTCCTGCAATATTAGTTGTTTCTTCATTGAACTTAACATGCAGGTTCTCTTCTATTATCCTAGTTCTATTTTGAATACCCTGTATGCTTTACTATTGGTAGAGTATCCTACAAAGAACCCTTCAGCCTTTCCATCAAACTTTCCTAGGTGATCTAATGTATTAAGAATAGTAACAGGACACCCAAATGGTCTCATGAAACTTAAGGCATGTTTTCTACCTGGAAGAGGTTCATAAGGGGTCTTGTTGTGAGGCTTGATAACTAACACCCTATTTTGAACATAATAAGCAGTATTAACTACTCAGCCTAAAAAGTTGTTGGTAATTTTAAATCAGCTAGCATAGTCCTAGCAGCCTCTATTAGTGTCCTATTTTTCCTTTCTGCTACTCCATTTTGTTGTGAAGTCTTATCAACACTAAATTCTCTCTTAATACCCTTCATTTCACAAAACTGATTCATGACCTTATTCTTGAATTCAGTCCCATTGTCACATCTGATCACTTTCACCTTAAGGTCTATTAGATTTTCTATGCCTGTAATAAATGTTTTAAGGATTTCACTAGTTTCATCCTTAATGGCTAAGAATAAAACCTAACTAAACCTACTATAGTCATCTGTGACAACTAGGCAGTACACCTTTTTCATTATTAGACTCTTTATAAATGTTGGCCAAAACAAATCCATATGCAACATTTGTAATGGTTGGCTGATTAAGCTTATAGTCTTCGTCTTACAAGAGGCTTTATGTTGCTTTCCTTTCTGACAAGCAACACATGTGTGATTATTTTCAAAAATCTTTGAAGGTAAACCTCTAACAAGGTTTCTCCTCACTAGTTTGTTCAGTGTTTTGAAATTTATATGCCCAAGCCTCTTATGCCAAAGATTAGATTCATCTAATATGGCCTTTGCAAAGAAACAAGTTAGACCTCCTGAAGGAACAATATTCTTAGAATCAACATTGTACATGTTATCTTTTCTAGGAACTCTAAGAAAGACATGAGTTTCATCAAGTAGCTTAAAGTCAGGGGACAAAACAACACATTCAGTGTTTGTAAAAAGAACACTGTTTTTCTAGTCACACATTTGTGAGACACTAAAAAGGTTAAACTTAAGCTCCTTAACAAGGTACACATCTTTAAAATCCAATTTACCTGTACTAATTTTACCTTTACTAGTGATTCTATCTCCTTTGGGATCTCCTCCAAATGCAACAAATCCACTATCAATTTCTTCATAATCTGAGAGGTGGGACTTGTTTCCAATCATGTGCTTAGAGTAGCCACTATCAATTACTCATTTTTCCTACAATTCTAGTTGTGGATTTCCCTAGACAAAAGTAAGAGAATCAGGCTCTCTTGGGGACCCAAGCCATTACAGACTTGGATCTGCCTTGTGCATCAACATAATCAAATCTTTTAAAATTCATTGATGCACCATTATATCTGGATACATGGTCTAAAACCTTTTGATTTGGTCTCCAAACCCAACATGCTGAGGCTTTAACAGCATTAGCCTCATTTCCCTTATTATCACTTACTATTGCTTTTGGCCCAGCAGTAGTAACATTTCCCTTAATAGTATTAACTTTTTCTTTTAAATTACTGTTCTTATTTGTTGTAGACTTGTTAAAGGGCCTTTTAACATGTGTGTATGCTCTATTAAAAACATTTGATGCTGTCCTTGCAATATTCACTGTTGGTCTTGGGTAGGCAGTATTAATTGGTCTGGCAGAATTAATTGATACTGGTGCTTTTGAAAAGTTTTGTTCAGTAGTATTAAGTGTTTTAATGCCAGAATTCATTAAGACTGCTTTTGGAACAAAATTTCCTTTTGGATGATGGTGAGTCATTCTTTGAGAATTTTGGTGATTTGCCCTTCTAGCATTGTTCCATACAATTTTCTCTACCATTTTCTTTTTATACAAATCACAATCTTTGATCAAATGATTAAAACTGCCACATTCATAACAAGCTTTATTTTTAAACTCAAAATTACTTCCTAATTTCTGGGTCATCAAGTTATTCCAGTTTCTCTGGTTACCTCCAGGGCTTTGACTATTTTTCCTAGGGTGTTTAGCTTCCTTTTTGTTCTCTACCTTCTTAACAGACTCACTAGTTGTTTTCACATGCTTATTAGATTTAACAAATTCTGTTTTGGCAAAATTAGGTTTTCTCTATTTAGACTTAAACTCAATCTCATTCTCATCCTCACTGTCAGATATCCAGTCTTCAATAAGAGGTTCGCCAACAGACTTAGGTTTTGACATACTAGTCTTAGCTTTACTTGTTGCAACATCAGGTATACTAGTTACTGACTCACTAAAAACATATTCTTCCTCATCAGCAAGTACCAAATCATATTTAGGGGGCATGAAGTTCCCAGTATAGGGAGGGGGAACAACATGATACCCTTCACTTGTTTTGTACCTATCATTTCTTGACTATCAAACACATGACTATCAACCACTTGACTATCAAACCTCACTCCATCTTGAACTTATCACTTACTTAAATCTCTAATAGTTTGCTTAGATTATTAGATGAATTTCCAAACTTTTCTAAGGTAAGTTTTAAATCATCTCTTTCCTTTTCAGCTTTTTCAAATTTCTTTCTAAGCTCTGTTAATGCATTATCTCTCAACTTAATATCAAGTTTTAAAATCTTTATGTCTTCTTCAAAAATAACCTTATTCTTTTTATACACATCTAGTCTAGCCTCTATAGATTCTAGACCTGCTTTATAAGCACCTACATTTAATTGAGACCTATTAAAATCCTTAGTCAGATTATCATAATGTTCTTTGAGAGTTTCATAAGATTTTAAACATGCTTTAGAACAAGTAGAAACATCAAAATCTAAGCTTAAAGAACTTGAAGAACCTAAAGATGTATAAGCCATAAGTGCAAAGTTTATAGGTCCTCATTCAGCCTGATCACTCCAGTCATACCCAAGTCCATCTTGTTGATCCTAATGAACAGATCTTAAACTCCTTAGCTTGATGTAAGGTTTAGTATCCTTGGATAAATCCAAAGGTACTAAGACTGAAACTTTGAGTGTATGATATAAACTATAAGGAATCTAGTTTATACCACTAAGAGGAATAAAGAAACAGTAAAACAATCAAAGACAAACAGTTTATCAAACTTTCAGCCTAATATATTAAATAAGAATACTCAAAAGTATTAGGGTTACAAAAAACCTTAAAGCTATGACAATGACTCATTTTTGGTACACTGAATTCTATACCCTAGGACCTCCTTTTATACACCAATAAGTCCTACAAGGCTTACAATACTTTCCTAAGTTATCATGATATTTTAAACAAATAACTTATACATGTCTTTTACAAAAATAACTCAATACTTATCTTCGTAAATATTCTTGTTCTCCAATCCTTTCTCTTATCTTTATCCATTTAACAGTAGTAACTTTTCCAAGCAGTTGTAATCTTTTAGCAGTTTAAACCAGCAGCATTATCTTTTGAACTAGCAGCACTAACTGAGCACAAGCAGTAGTAAGTACTTCGAATATTTTCTTCATTCTTCATCAGTAGTACTAAGTTACACTAGCAGTACTAACTTTATGCTAGTAGTTGTAACTTTATTCTAGCAGTACTGACATATACTAGCAGTACTAACTTTTATACTAACGGTACTAATATATACTAATAGTAGTAACTAGCAGTAGTAACTTTATACTACCAGTACTAACTACTTAGCATAATTTTAATTAGTATCACCAACAGTACAAAGTATACCTGAGCGATATTAACTCTAAGAATTATCTTAAAGTCTTTAAATCTTAACAATCCTCCCCTAAACTTGATGTTTATCTTCTAAATCTTCAAGTCTCTTCATTAAAAAGTCTTCATCACTATCAGGAGGATGCATTCAAACACTTCATTGACCCTTTTCCTGCTTTGTCATGAGCTTGAGTAGTTGATAGCACATCTCATTCCAATGATCAGCTTAAATTTTCTTGTTGAGCATATTTGTGATTGTTATTGGTGTGAGGGGATATCTCTTCTCAACTAACATAAAGACATGTAGATTTCTAAACCTTACAAAGTGCACTCCACAGTTATCAAACAGCTTCCAAACAGTCACTTTGTACCCTTGTAGACTTCTCCATACATCACTCTTTATGTCAGGTTCAAACATTACTTTCAAATCACACCACAACACTCTTTCATAGTCATCCTCTGGTCTTGTATTCTCATATTTAGCTTTAACCAACTTTTAGAGGGTCTCCGGGTCTTCTATATTAATACCATGAAGCATCTTTATCATTGATGAATATCTTTTTAAGTTTCCATCAGCCCTTATCAATTTAAAGTATCCTATCCTTCTATCTTTATCAATCTTGTAGTCAACAATCACTGGAGGCTTAGTAGCTAGAGGTATAGCATCAATTGCTACCTTATCATCCTTAACTATCTCAATATGCCTTTTCATCTCTACATCCTCTTGATCATCATCACCCTTTTGGTTCTTAGCCTTTTCCTGTTCTAACTCATTACCTGCTCTTTTAGAACTACCTTCTGCTTTTGTCTTACTGCCTTTCACTAACTCTGTATTCATATCTACAAAAGTATTTACCCTTTTCATCTCTTTATCAAACATGTCCTGGATCTCATTATAACTTTTGCTCTTCCACTGATTGTGTTTATATCCAGCCATATTCTTCAAATAGGTAGACATTATATTTCTCTTTTGTGCCTTAGTTGGTGGCTTGCTCCTTTTCTCTTGAGCTCTTAATGCTTCAAAGTGTTTCTTTCTCTTCTCTATGAGCTTTACAAACAATCTTGATCTTTCTTCAATGGTTATTTCTCCCTGTTCCTTTGCTTGTAGCCTCTGAGCTAATTCAAATTATGTCTCCATCATAGCTTGTATGTTATCCCATGATTCAAGTAAAGCTATGTTGGCTTATTCTTCCTTTTGCCTTGCAACCCTCTCTTCTTCAATAAGTTCAGCTTGCAACTAAGCTTCAAGATTTCTAGCCATTTCTTCATCAAGAGCAAGTTGATCTTTCTTCTTTAATGGCACTTCAAGCTCCACCATTATTCCTTTGCCTTTGTCTTTAGCCTGTAGAAGTTGAGATGCTTGTAAAGATGATGATGTTGTTTTGAATTCACTTAGCTCTTGAACTACAACCCCTCTAGCCTTGAGTCTTGTAGTTGTAGTTGTTGTAGCAGCAGATGTAACAGCTTTGGGTTTAGCTACTTTGATTTCTATCAGAATCTGAGCCAGAGTTAACTTATCAATAGTTGTTGTAGGAGCTTTGATAGTAGTAACTTCAACATTAGCAGTAGTAACTACTTCACTAGCAGTAGTAACTGGATCAGCAGCACTAACTTCCTTTTCAGCAACATCTTTTTCTTGCTCTTCCAACACATCTGTATCAAACATTAGGTTGTCATCATTCATCTTTTGAGTCTTATCTACCAGAGTCACTTCTGCATCAGCATCAAGATCAGCAATTTTCCTCTCCTGTTTGGATGCATCCTCCTGAGCACCCAAACTGGCATCATTAGAGGATTTTACCCTGCTAGCTGATCCAACCTTCCTTAATCTCATGAACCCTGGTGTTCTTGACTTCCTTCTCTTTTCTAAACTCTTTAATCTTTTCTTTAAGCTCTCAATCTCCAAAGCTTGAGTAGATTTTGCAGTCTCCAGTGCAAGAACTCTTGACTGTAATTGGGTACAAAGATTCATCAATTTAATAAGTTTCATTATATCCTCACCACTTTGAGGTGGATCACAGAAAGTGGTAGATACATGAGCCTCGTCAGGAGTCTCTTCAGTAGTAGGCTCTATAGGAGCACTATCTTTCTTCTGTTTTCTGCTTGACTTCTTCTTTTGAGGTTTGGATGATGATGGTTGAGAAATAATAGGTGTCTGCTGAGAATCAGTAGGAATGTCTGAATCTACACCCTCTTCTTGATTAGCTTGAACCATCATTGTTGCAAACAGGG
>BQNB010200464.1:0-10985 GCA_026074375.1 Tanacetum coccineum
AAAACGCTTAAAACCGATTATGTTATAACTATTATAAAATTCATCATCGATCTGCTTTTTAAAAATCCTGCTCTGAATCTATATCGTATCACAATACTAGGGAGCTTCATATTCAGAGGTTTCATCTTGGTATTACGTTCTGGCTGAGTTGTTGGGTTTACGATTTAAAATGCTCTGGCTCCTCAAACGTTTACTACATGACCTCTGAATTATGATGGCCTAAACAGTGATGCAATAATTCTATAATAAGTTCAATCAAATGATATTACGTTATGACATAAAACATATTCAATCAAACTAAGACTTGACATATTACCCAGGTTGTGTGACGAAGCCGTTACTTTTATTTCATATACTTTTGCCATCAATTAGATTTTACTGTACTGTTATGGTGAGTTCATAGTCTCACTTTTAAATCTTTTTAATGTTTTCATAAACCCATGAGGGGGATACATGCTATAAATTATGAATACAAGTGTTTTTAAAACTATATGCTATCCTGATATACTATTACAACTAATGTCTAAGTCACTTTATGCTAAAAGACCCTCACTATCATGGACCATTAATCACTTGCGGGTGAATGCGAATATTATGGATAGGCTATCGGGATTGACGAATCCCGTTTGTGTTAGCCGGATAGGTAACCAAACGCACTATATTTGAATCTCATAGGTATATGGCAATTGCCTACACCGAGGGCCATTATCATTATATATATATCATTGTTGATATATACACAAGTCAGTTTGTGTGCCATGAGCTTAGACGCAATTATATAATACCACAATGCAATAATACTGATTTCTATAATTCAATGCAATCATTACACTTATGGGTATAACAAGGAATCTCACTGTTTATTTATCATAAAACCTATGAATTTCACTCAACCTTTGTGTTGACTCTTTTAAGCATGTTATCTCAGGTAATTGAGCAACTTAAGGCACGGAGTGGCACGGACTTGAAGATGGCTAAATTGTTATCATTCAAACTTTATGTTTCTAGATTTTGGGACCTCCTTTTGTAAAACTCTGATGAATAAATGAATGATAACTAATTTTTTTTCCAAAACATCTCTTTTGAGTCGTTTTCTATGATTATGACTATTGTACTATGAAGTAATACCCCAGATTAGCTTCCGCTGCTATATTGTAAAAATGGGGGTGTTACAGATTGGTATCATCGCCATGGTTATAGAGAACAAGTTTAAAACCTTAACTATAACTACTTTTCTTTTTAGCCAAGAAAGTCCCCCGTGCCACTGCATTCCCGGAATAGTATGTAAAGATACATAACTACTATACTATTATATAAATAACTTATGTTATTTACGACTGAATTATTAACAGAACAATGCCTTCCCCCAACCATCCTACTCCTGATTTTGTGAAAACTTTCTCCTCACTATTTCCCAGCTACATTGGAAAACAACTCTCCTGACTCTTCAAATGATTTCACTAAGTATCTTTTGGACATACTAGTCTTCTCACCTTTACATGATGATCCAATTGTAGAAATAATGCAAGCATATGATGCTACTAATAATGAATTACCTACTCCTCTACTTCAAACTATTATTGCTCTACCAGCTATTATACCATCAATGTTTGATTCCCGAGATTTCCTTCCTCCCGAGAGGATTTCACCTAAAGACACTGAAATTCTAAATCACCCACTCCGGTATCTTCATCTTCATCAATAAGATCTTCATCACCAGTTGGGTCAACTGCACCATCACCCGATTATCTCTTTGATGAATCTATCTTCGCAAAGTTAGATAACTCATTATGGATCATATCGCGACCACTGGGAGAAGAACCAGACCCCAAGAAACTTAATGAGTTGGATGCTTCTGATTATCTCTGGAAATAATCATTGAGGAAATCCAAGCTCAAACGAATCAGGAAGATCTTTAGGATGTCACCTACAAACTCAAAAATCAACAAGGAAGGACCATCAGACTATTAGACTAGTTATAGTTTTGTTAGAACCCAGCCACGGGATGTGTGGTATAAATAAAAACACTTGTTAAATCTTGACAATGTATAGTACTAAGGCAAGTTGTTCTTAATATAAATGGCAATCCCGTTCTACCTTGATGTTTTCTTAATTCTGATTCATTCATCATTTATCTCATATCATTATTGTAACACCCCCAAAATTCAGGACAACGCAGCGGAATGGTAAGGTTGGGGTGCTACTTCAGGGCACAAAACACAAGTCACAGAAAACGACCTTAAAATGGACGTTTTAAATAAAGTCATATTCTATTTAATAAAAGATCAGAGTTGCAACAGGTTTCATTTATAATGTATTAGAAAACATTGTCAAAACGTTTGTCGAATGGTATACAAGTTATTAAGCCTTCAAAAATATATATCCGCGCGACTCGAATGCTCCCAATGCTCCACTAGCAAAATAGTAACCTGAAAATACATGTTAAAACGTCAACAATAATGTTGGTGAATTCATAGGTTTAAGTAAAAAGCAGTATTGAAATAATTTAAGAAATATTTCAGAAGAAAAGTAGCGTTACAACATTTAAAAGTGTTATTTCCGAAATCCAAGTAGTGATTCAGTAAATCAAGAAGTATTTAAAAGTGGACCACAAGATCGAAGTAAATGGTGGACTAAGTACAGTACTATTCCGAAGTCCAAAAATAAGGGTAAGGTAGACAAGAGAAACACATTCTATCATGATCCACACTAGTATTATTGCACTAAGCTCATTACCTCTGAAGCTGTATTCGGAATTATAATGGATTTGCACCAGTAATCGTATTTGCACCGTAATGTTAATTATAATGTATTTGCACCAGTATCGTATTTTGCACATTAATAGTAAATTATATATGGATTTGAACCAGTAAGTATCGTATTTGCACCAGTAATCTTAATTTATAATGGATTTGCCACCAGGTAACGTTAATTATAAGGGATTCTGCCACCAGTATCGTAATTATAATGGATTTGCACTACGTAAAATGGGCTATTAGGCAATAGCAGCATTCATGCAATTAATCTGGTTAAACATACAATTTTGAAAACACTTGTGTCCAAAGTAAAACAAGCAATGTAATTCACCCCGTAGAGTTTGTAAAACAATTAAGTGGTAAAAAGGGGGCTATGAACTCACAAAGTATTGAAAGGTAATTGTACTGTAGTAAAATTATACAAGTTTGTAAACGAGCATGTATTCCCCTCGCGGGTTTATAAAACATTGAAAAGATTTTAAATGCGAGACTATGAACTCACAAAGTATTGAAAGGTAATTGTACTGTAGTAAAATATATGAGTTTGTAAAAGAGCATGTATTCCCCTCGCGGGTTTATAAAACATTAAAAAGATTGAAATGCGAGACTATGAACTCACAAAGTATTGAAAGGTAATTGTACTGTAGTAAAATATATGAGTTTGTAAAAGAGCATGTATTCCCCTCGCGGGTTTATAAAACATTGAAAAGATTAAAATGCGAGACTATGAACTCACAAAGTATTGAAAGGTAATTGTACTGTAGTAAAATATATGAGTTTGTAAAAGAGCATGTATTCCCCTCGCGGGTTTATAAAACATTAAAAAGATTGAAATGCGAGACTATGAACTCACCTTGAGTGAATGGAAATCAACAAGTATTCAAAATAGAAAATGCGTCACGAAGGAATCCGAAGGCAACCTAATCCAATATAGGTCGTATAAGTACTAAACACTTTGATTATTTATAGGTCGTATAGCTATGGGGGCTATGAACTCACCTTAGAAGTGAAGTGATGAAATAATCAGGTAAATGGCAAAAAACGTATCACGAAAATATCCAAAAGCAACCTAAGTAAATATGGGTCGTATCAGTACTCAAGTACGTCGTCTAATAACTACCATGTACAATCCTATATAGTTATCATCATACTATCGTTCGGGCTATCATAATTAAGAGGTCATGACATGACGTACGAGGAGCTAGGATACTTTAAATCGTAAATCCAACAGTTCGTCAATACGACATCCGAAGAGGCCTCATTATGAAATTCCCTAGTAATATAGCACTTGATAACTAATACCACATATAGGTCTATATAGCTCAATCACCATCTAATTGTTTTGGAAAAATTGGGTTGATTAAGTAAAAACGTTTATAATTATCGTTTTAGTAAATATAACATAACTTTTGCGTTTTAAGCCCTAATTTGACGTTTCTTATGCCCACGCTTTCGTACAAAGACGAGTGATCAAAATATTAGATATTAAAATTTTCAACTTTCTGTTGTGAATAGTAATTTTACTGTTCACAACAGCTATAAACCCGTTTTTACGTTTTAATTAGCGTAAAACTCGTAAATGTCGTATTTTATTCGTTATAGTTCCGTTTTTAGCGATTCTTTCGAGTACGATCTCGTATTTAAAAGTTATATCATATATTTGATGTTTTAAAAATATAACTTTCTGTAATGAATAGTAATTTTTATAAAAATAGTTTTATAAACCCGGTATTAACGTAAATCGTATTTTTATCGTATCTTTTTCGTTATAAATCGGTTTTTCAAGTTTCTTATCATTTTGGAATCGTCATGAGGCGTATTATTTTTATAAAAAGTCAAAACCTACTGTATAAGTGTCGAATTTAAACAGCCCTTTATTATCCAAGAGTATACTTTCTTTAAACACTTTAAAAACCCTAATTTATACATAATCATGTTTATACTTAAACAACATGTTAACATACTTATAGATCCATTATTCCATGATATATACAACAACATGACATAAGAAAAAGTGTATAATTTCATAACCATAGGTAAAAACTCTTTTTACATATTCAAAGGTTCTAAATGGTGATTTAGCTATAAAGAACATGTAAACACATAAAATCATGAAATGAAAAGTATAAAGGTATTTAGATAACCTTAGGAAGGATGAATGATGAAGAACAAATGATCTAAACCCTTGTTTTGGATATCAAACCCGAGATTATAACACTAGAAAAACCCTTAATCCTTTGAAACCCGAATCTTGCACAAACTTTCTTAAATCTTCGAAACGAGAAATCAACCCTCCGATCTTTCTTAGAACACCTTAGAATAGATGTAAGAACACTTGTATTTGATCTAGAAAATCAAAGTATGGATGTGTTATGGAGATGGTTTTGAGCCGTGATATATGATGAGAGAAATGAGAGAGATTTTTGTGTTTTACACCTTAGGAATGTGTTTTGTATGTTTTTCTTACTAGTTAAGCCTTTATATAGGGCTTAACTAAGGTTAAGAAACTCTAGTTAAGTTAACTAGGGTTAAGTTAAAGGAAAATATCTAAAAGATATTTTTGATAAATATCTAACAAATATCTAAAAAAATATCTAGGGTTATTTAGGGCATATTTAGTGATTTGTGATTTCCGGGTTCGCCTAAACGCGTTTTATTGCGAAACGTAAACGTTTTACGTAACCGACAAAAATAAAATATAAAAAGTTGATTACTACTTTCCTAAAAGTAGTATATGGCTTGCTTGACGAATACTTTAATTCGTTTGGTGTCCGTTTACATTAATCGTTGATTTTTAGTTTACGCGATTTAACCTGATACTTAATATTAAAAGCGAACGCGTACGAAAAAAAAATAACTCGTAAAATAGATGACGTCGAAAATGACCTGAAAATACGGAATGTTACAGTCTCCTCCGGTTAGAAGAGCCTTGTCCTCAAGGCTTAAGTTGCGGCACTTGAGGAAAGTACGGATTCAGAGAAGAGATTCGGATATTTCTTCCGGAATTGGTCTTCACGTTCCCAAGTATACTCAGCTCCTTGCCGAGAGTTCCAACGTACTTTGACCAATGGGATTCTTCTTCGCTTTAGCTTCTTCACATCTCGTTCCACTATCTCAATAGGTTCTTCGACAAATCGCAGATTTTCATCAATCTCGATCTCGTCCAAAGGCACTTGAACATCTGGCTCAGCCAAACATTTCTTGAGGTTTGACACATGAAACGTGTCGTGAACACAACTCAGCTCCTGGGGTAACTTTAGTCGATAAGCTACTGGTCCAACACGCTCTACTATTTCGAACGGTCCCACATACCGTGGTGCCAGTTTTCCTTTCTTACCAAATCGTACCACTCCTTTCCACGGAGATACCTTAAGTAACACTCGGTCTCCAACTTCGAATTCAAGAGGCTTACGTCTCTTATCAGCATAGCTTTTCTGACGACTTCTTGCCGTTATCAACCTTTCCTTAATCTGAAAAATCTTTTCTGTCGTTTCTTGCACAAGTTCTGGTCCAATAAGCTGACTTTCTCCAATGAAGTGACAATTAAAGACCGCGAAAAGTTCGAAGTTTAATCGAATAAGATCAAGAAGAAATTAGCCCAGATAAATATAGGTAAACCTTAAATAAATACCAAGTATTGAAAACCGCACGAAGGAGTAAAAGAGAAAATCAGGGGCAGATTAAACAATGAAAATTCAAGAGTGTTTTTAATATTTATATAACAACCACGATATAAGTTAAATTATTAAATACGTCCATATTATAAGACTTAAAGAAACGCAATCATATCCCCAAGTAACTTAAAACACGCCATATCCTGTAATAAAGTAGGGGGATGCAAAAGAAGCAAAACATTAACCCTTGGGACAAGCCGCGCACGGAAACGGAAACAAAAACCAAGGAGAAACGCCTCTATATGTTTTTTAAAAACCAATGGTTCCCATAGTCCCCCAAGGTTTTTTTTAAAAAAACACAATACGTATCTCTAAGACTTTTCAAAAGCACTGAGACCCAACTGTAACACCCCCACCCCCACCCCAAAAATCAGGACACCAAGCGAATGGTAAAACACTGGGGTCGCTACTTCAGGGCCAAACAACACACAAAGTAACGAGAAAAACACCTCAAAAAAGACGTTTAGAATATTTTTTCAACATTTGATATATTAAAATCAGAGTTTGTTTTTAACAAAGGATCCCTTTTAAATAATGTATATTAGAAAACATAGTAAAAAAATGTTTTTTTATTTTTATAGGAAACACCAACATTTTATTAAGCGTTCAAAAAATCTTATCCCGCCGCGACACGAATTGCCTCCCCATGCCTCCCCCTAGGCAAAATAATAACCTGAGAAAAACATCAAAAAACTCCCAATCATAAAGTTGGGTGAATTCCTAGGTTTTAAATAAAAAAATGTAAAATTGAAATTAATTTAAGAAATTATATTGAAAAGAAAAAGTAAAAGCGTAAACAGCAATTTAAAAAGTTTTTATTTCCGAAAATTCCAATAAAAGAAAATAATAAATCTAAGTAATGTTTCAGCAGTATAACCGACAAGATTACGAAGTTAAATGGTGGAATAAGTAACAATATTCCCCCGAAGTCCAAAAACAAATAATTAGACAAGAGAAACACAATTTCATCAAGTTCCCTAAAGTTATATAATATTAATTGCACAAAGCTCAGAAACCCCCGAAGCCTTTAAACTATATTTTGCCCCAAAAGTTAGGAATGCCCTTGCCCCACAACCTAAAAGTTATTCTTCAATTTAAATGCCCCCAATGGGTCAAACTGTGACCAGAATAATTCCAAGTGGGATTGTCCCAGTCCCCGCGATATAATCTATCCACAACACTCCGCGCCTCACTACAATAGCAATTGAACGGTTTTAACATGATATAGTAGGGACTTAATTGGCAATATTGTAACTTACCCAATAATATCAGGAGTAATCTGAATACATACAGTTTAAAACAAAACACTTTGTTGTCCGAGTAAAACAAGCATGTAATTCCCCCCCGTAGAGTTTTTATAACACAACGGAGATAAGAAAATGGGGGCTAATGAACTACACAAAGTATTGAAAGGTAATTATATGTAGTTAAAATATACAAGTTTGTAAAAAGAGCCTGAAATTCCCCCCTCGCGGGTTTATAAAAACATTGAAAAGATTGAAAAATGCGAAGACTAAGAAAACTTCAAGACAAAGTATTTTAAAAAGTAATCCCATTTTTATATAAGAATAAACGAATAATGTAAAAATGTTTTATTTTTTTTTTTTTTTTTGAAACAAGCAAGTATCCCCCCACGCGGGTTTAATAAAAGCATGAAAATAATTAACAGCCGAGCTATGAATTCTCACCCAATAAGTGAAGTGAATTGAAATAATTCAGTAAAATGGCAAAAAAATGTTATCTCACGAAAATATCCGAAAGCAAACCTAAGTAAAATGTGTCCATAATACCAAGGTACTTTTTAATTAATAAACATTGAAATATAATCTTATAGTTGTTATAATCGCACTATCGTACGCTATTCATACTAAAGAGGTCATGACATAACGTACGAGGAGCTAGGATACTTTAAATCGTAAATCCCAACAACACTTCAATAACCGCCCCATTCCGAAGAGGCCTCATTAAAATTCCCCCTAGTAATAAAGCACTTTGGTTAACTAAAACCACATATAATATTATTTTTTTCAATATACTTAACATCAACCAACTAGTTTGCGTTTTGTGAAAATTAATTTTTCAAATTGTATTTTGATAATTAAAATTTCCATGTATTTATCCCTCCGTAAGTAATCGTTTAAAAATGGTTTTTAATCAGCCTTTTGTAATTAAAGTAATATTTAAAAAGTTCTAAACGTAATTTATAAATTAACAATTTAAATGATCCAAAATAAAGTTATAATGCAAAAGTTTTTATAAAAAACGAACCAACACTTTCACCTCAGGAAATAATCACATAAATTAAGAAACATATGTGTAACTTTCCGTTTAAAACCCGTTTGTTACTTTATTTTCCTTCGTTCACGGCTTTTCCGTATTTGAAAGATGTTAAAATCAAATAATCGTATATTTTTTTAAAAAAAGTTTTTTAAAATTCTGCTTTGATTTAAATAGTTAACTTTGACTATTCAATGAAAATAGAATAATTTTATATAAAATTAATTACCCTAATCGTATAATCGACATAACTATTTCCCGTTTTTAACACCGATAATTAGTGATTCTTTTCCCGAGGCACGAATCTTGTAAATGAAAAAAGGGTTTTTTTTATTACAATATTTATTTTGATATTTATAAAGGTAAAGTTTTCCAGTGAATGAATATTAAACTTTTTAATAAAAATGTTTATTATAAAAGTATTTAACATCGTAAAACTTGTTAAATAAGTAAACACCTTTATCCGTTAATATCCGGTTGGTTCGAAATCTTTAAAACCACACGATCCTTTGTTGACTAAATGAAGTATTAATATAAATCATAAAACAAGAAATTTAACATTTATTTGAAATATGAACAAACACCCCATCAGTCATCAAAAAAATAAACCCCCTAATTCCACCGCCTTAGAAGAGCTTTACCAACCAATTGAAAAAAAAAATTACCACAAATAAACGTCATATAGAAAATACCCACCCACTTAATGTATAATACCAAACCCAATTTAGAACCCTAATAACATACGTTCCCCCTTTCCATATATTAAGCCTCCATTCCTTACATATTTTAGTTAAGAATTCGAGATAACAAGTTGTTCTAATCTCACTTTTAAATCAAAACCCATTAAAGAAACCCAAAATGGTGATTTACTATAAAGAAAAACAAGTAAACACATAAAATCATGAAATGAAAAGTATAAAGTATTTAGAAACCTTAGGAATGTATGAATGATGAAGAAAAAAAAAAAAAACCAAAAAAAAAAAAAAAAAACAAAATTTAGGGATTACCCCTAAACCCTTATTTGGATATCAAACCCGAGATTATAACACTAGAAAAACCCTTAATCCTTTGAAACCCGAATCTTGCACAAACTTTCTTAAATCTTCGAAACGAGAAATCAACCCTCCGATCTTTCTTAGAACACCTTAGAATAGATGTAAGAACACTTGTATTTGATCTAGAAAATCAAAGTATGGATGTGTTATGAAGATGTTTTTGAGCCGTGATAATGATGAGATTAAAATGAGAGAAGATATTTGTGTTTTACACTTAGGAATGTGTTTTGTATGTTTTTCTTACTAGTTAAGCCTTTATATAGGGCTTAACTAAGGTTAAGAAACTCTAGTTAAGTTAACTAGGGTTAAGTTAAAGGAAAATATCTAAAAGATATTTTAATATCTAATAAATATCTTATAAATATCTAATAAATATCTTATTAATTAAACGCGAGCTATGACCAAGGTCGAGAAATAAATATGACGTGGTTCATAAAATGATATTTTATGATCATAAGAATAATAGCGAGACATGTCGTAAATTTTTACGATGCTCAAAACGATTAACGAACGCGCGATCAACCGTTGACTCGCGAAACGTCAAAAATAAAAATTATCAATTCTTCTCCAAATTTTTCATAATAAAATACGAAAATATTTATTATCGACAAATAAAATGTTAAATGTCGACACTCACTCACGGAAACTCGTAAAATAGATGACGTCGAAAATGACCTGAAAATACGGAATGTTACAGTCCTTCCCCGTTAAATGAGCCTTGTCCTCAAGGCTCAAGTTGCGACACTTGACGAAGGTACGGGTTCGGAGAAAGATGCGGATATTTCATCCGAAATTGTGTTGATGAAGAGGTGTAGGTTTTAAGGTGATTACTCTCAGCATGACATTGTCTTTCCTGAATGCATAGGTAATCAGTCTATGCACCAAATATACATAGGTGATTAAGCTATGTATATTTGAGGTCCAATGATGTAATGCTCATTTTCGTCAAAATAGTGTGATGTAGGAAATGTATCAAATAGTTTTATAACGAAATGAAATAGTCAGTAAAGTAAACGTGAAGTAGCTCATAGGGTGACAACAAAATGGTCTATACGTTGACATCGAGATTGTTTGTAAAGTGATAGGTCATAACAAGTATAAAGCATATCTGAACAAACGCAGAAGTAGTCAAAAAGAATGAACGTAAAGAATTATTTAATCAACAAAATAAACGTAAAAAGTCGTGTTCTAAAGGTAGGTGCTCCAAGGTGACAGGTATGAGG
>BQNB010200466.1:0-10985 GCA_026074375.1 Tanacetum coccineum
CAAAAGTATGCTTGAAAAAAATTTAAATTAAAACATTTTAATGTGAAAAATAGAACAAGTAGCGTTCTAATTCCCATCCCCCTACTTAAATTATACAATGTCCTCGTTGTATAGAAATAACATTAAAAACGGGAAATAAAAGAATTAGAACGAGAAACTCCCCTGATATTTGCTCGATAGATTCTCCATGTTGATTTAATGAGCAAGAATGTGTGTTGTAAATGCGTCTAGATGCCGGTATGACTACAACACACATAAGATTCAAGAATAGAGATACCACACCAACATTATTGATTTCTTTCTAGTGAGGTCATGTGCAAAATATAAGAAAACCATGCAATCTTATCTCGGGTATCCTACGGTTAATAAAAAATAAACAATAAAAATAAATTGTACAGGCAACCAATACGCCGTATCTAAAAAACTGGATACACCGAATGGAGAAACCTGTAAAAAGTATCTGTACGGATCAGTTCTGCTAAATATGCCGTATCATATACTGAATACTCCGTATTTATGTGAGGGTCGTAGAGACTTCTACAGAAGTTTTACAACTCCCTAGGTAGTGTACCTAATCGTTGCAGTGTAGTATAGGCAAGACTGAGGGGTTGTTATAATTCTCTAGGGGAATAGGTTGGGAAGGCTCGAACACGGTCTAACCGAATTCTAAGGGGTTGAGAGAAGATTCTTTTTGTGTTTTTATATTTCTTCAGCTTTCTCCTACTTCATCTCATGCACGCTTATGTGCCCGCGTATGACATTCTCCCTCAGTGCATCTCGATAATTGGGTCCTAAGTTCAAGACCCCCATGTAGAAACTCTTGAGCTTTTGGTACGGATACGAGATTCCATCAGCTTGTCCATGCACACACACCATTTAGTAATGGCCAGATCTTGTTGCATTGGCATTTAGATAGATGTTTAAACCTCGGATATGATCGCGCCATTTGGTAAGTCACGTTATTATTACCATTGTGGATAGTGATTAACTCATCAAACCTTCTTGCTTTCACACATGAAGCTTTGCAGAATGGTTGTCCAAAAATGACATCTCCCATGTCTTGATCTCGGTAGCTATCCATACTTTCCACTACTGCAAAATGAGTTACAACAGAAATTTTTTTGACAAATATAGGTACATTCATAAAAGCTCCAACTACGTTCTTTCCTTTGTATTCAACTTTTTCCTTTATTATAAAAATTGTAAAACTTTCTAGACATCACATTAACAGACAAAATTAGGAAAAAATTAGCATTTATATGTTCAAAACCTATCATGCATGAAAATCTTAAGTTGTAGGCACAATCAATATGGATCTTCTGGTCAAAGTCATAAAAACTAGGGTATTCGTCAAAACTTTCATTATTCCTAGTCTTGATTATGAAAATCATGGGTTTATCAATTACCTCACCTTCCTCAATGATGGGCATCAAATCATCAACTTTAATCATCCCTAAAGTTCAAATGGCACATATAGGATTCATTATTTCGATACAACTCCATATAAAAAGGGTCCTAAACGTTCTATTTAACACCAAAGTCTCTCCCATTAGCCTAGCTTCTAAATCAAGTTCCATACGTTCTTAAACTTAACATGTAGAACCTCTCAATCAAACTACTAGCAGATTTCACACTTTTAAAAATAATTTTCTCATCCCCTACCCTCAAAGTAATATTTCTTTTGAACACATCAATCTTCGCTCGGGCGGTAGACAAAAATGGTCTTTCGAGGATTAAGGGCACTTTAACATCCTCGGGCATATCTAGTATTTAGCGAAGTCTACTGGGAAAACAAACTTACCAATCCCTACTAGTACATTTTTAGCAATTCCCTTTGGATGTTTAACCATTATGTTTGCTAATTTAACTGTTAACTTAGTGTGACCTAATTCACCTAAACCTAGATTGAGGTAGGCTGAAAGAGGCATGACACTTATGCTAGCTCTTAAGTCAACGAGGGCATTTTCCAAGCAAACATTATTAATATAGCAAGGTAAATTGAAACTTCCTGGGTCTTTCTCCTTTTGAGGTAGGGATCGTTGACACGTGTATCTCTATAAGAGTAAGCGTTCAAGCATTACAGTCCATATGATCCTTTCTTCTCATCACAGTAATAATCATTCAAACGACTTAGAAATGGAATAGTCTCTTGTCTTGACTCAAACATCAGCTTACTGTTCTGTTGGGCCGATACGACATATTGGGATAATCTGATATGACGTATCGGTGTCATATCATCTTCAACAGTAGTCGGGATCGACTTGACATGATCCATTGGGTTTGTTTTGGTAGAGTTAGGTAGACTTCCAAAACCTCTTTCCTGTAGTACCTTGATCATTTGCCCGATTTAAATCTCTAAAGTTTTGATCGAAGCTCCTTGGTTTCTGTTAGCAGCGTTAGTGAAAGCTTAAATTTCCTTGATCAAGTTCGAGTTTTCTTCATGTCTCTTTGCTGATCCACTCATAAACTTGCTTAGTGATTCTTCCATTGATTGTCCTATCAATCTAAATATAGAAGGATTTAACATTAATTCTTGGAGAATCCAGAGTTTTGGCTACTATATTTCCTCCTTTTTAGGAAGGGTGCACCAAACTGAGTATAATAAGCTTCTTCAAGGGTTTTACCTTCTTTTTTAAGTGAAGAGTCTTTGGTGTAGTTGGGTCCTTTACATTTCACACATCCTACTTGAGCAGCATAAACCTTTTCATTAACCTTTTTGATTTCTCTTCCAAGATTATTAAGTTGTGCTTAGATGGTTGCCAATCCGTTAGTAGTTTCAGTCCTTCTTGTCCTAGATGTTCCATTATGCCATTTTTGAGAATATTCTGCCATCTCTTGGATGGCCACTTTTGCATCGGCAACTGTCTTAGTTGGTATGGCACCTTTTGAATCAAGAATTTGTCTAGTTGGAACTTCCAATCCATTATAAAACAAGATCACCCCCTGCATCTCCCTCAAGTAGTGTTGAGGGCACTTCATCATGAGTTCTTTAAATCTCTCCCATGCTTGGTAAAGGGTTTCATTGGGTTCTTGCTGAAAGTTGTTGATCTCCTCCATTTTCTTTGCAGTTCGAGTAGGTAAGCAATACTTGCTTAGAAATTTAGTCTTTAGATCTTCCCAAGTTTTAATCGAACTAGACGGTTTTTTTCTTAGCCAATGACTCGCGACTCCAGTTAGGGACATAGGGAAGACTCAAAGCATTACTTGATCTTGAGTAATATTATGAACATGGAATAAGTCAACAATCTCTAGAACTTTCTCTATGTGTTCGTTCGCATCTTCATGATCCAACCCGCTAAAGGTGTTGTCTCGTAGTTCCTTGAGAAATTGGCCTTTTATTTCAATATGATATTTGCCATCGATCTTAGGCCTAGCAATGCCCGATCCATAGTCAGCTCTGGTTTTGCTCATGTATTGTTCCATGGTTTCTGCCATTGTTTTCGCAACTTCCTTCTTAGAATTTTCTTCTAGATCAGAAAATAGATTTTATTCAGGCGATCTTGATTCGTCAAGACTTAGTGTCTTGAAAAGCTTCCTAGATGATCGAAATTCTCGTTCCAGATCCTTAAAGGGCGTTAATAGTTCCTTTGTTGAACTCCTTGTCATGCACTACCTGAAACAGAGGATAAACAATCAGTAGGATATGCTCGGAAGAAAGAAAACACAGAAATACAGAAATCGAATGCGAAAAATCAGCTTCTGCTACTGTATTAGACGATCGATATGCCGTATTTAATTGATCTGATTATGTTGTATCAATCTATTGAATGGATATGTTGTATTGGTAAAGAAAGTTAGATACATCGTATTCAATTGAAGTGGATACGCCGTATCAGGTTATCGACCAGAACAGTGTATTGAAAATAATTAAAACAAACAAAACAAATAAATATACAATCAAATACACAAATATAAAGAATTTTACAAAATTTTACACTAATCTAAATTACACTAATTAATCTAAATTACACTAATCCTAGAGGTTAAGTTAATCTAATGTTAAAAACCAAAATATTAAATAAAAGTCAAGATTAAAATTTTACTCCCTGGCAGCGATACCAAAATCTTGATTGTGTCGTCGTGTAGGTGTTATTTATGTTTTCAAGTTTTAAATTTATATTTTTCCAACTTTACCTAAAACAACACTTTAACGGGCAGTGTACCCGATCAGATGGAGATTCGTGGTAAGTAGGGTGTCGATCACTAAGAGCGAGAACTAATCTTTTATTCTATTAATATTTTGGTTAACTAAACTAAGTTAATTTAAACTATGTTAATTCTATTCTATGCTAAACCTATGTTAATCCTAATTTTAACGGATAAAGAGGTTTTCAATCTGAGAGACTAGCACAAGTTTTGTGGTAACTTAGATCAATTTAAGACACAATAACACACGCAAGCAGATAGACAAAGGATAAAAGAGCGGTCTAGCCAAATATAAGAAAACTGTATTAACCATGATTAATCCAATTAAAACATTAGTTTATTTATTTAGTACAATGAGTGCTTATCTCGAGGCGGCATATCATTTCAAGATTTAGGCGAGACTTCTTTCTAAAACCTAGACACGTTGAATTCTATCACAATTAAATTCATCTGCATAGAGCATCCTATTTGCTGATTATAATCTATCTTAGGTGATTAATAATGGTGATCATATTAAACCCTAGCTCATAGAGACTTTACCCACTTACTGCTTAATGGCAATTTATATTCTAGTAGTCCATTGTCCAAGTCTTTACCAAAAGAATTAGTACGTTATTTGTTGAACCTAGGTCACTTGCTAGTCCAATTTGTTCACATATCCTAAAGGTAAATGATGTGAGGCTCATAAAGACTTCTACAAGAAGTTTTACAACTCCCTAGGCAGCGTACCTAATCGTTGCAATGTAGTATAGGCAAGGAATCGGGGGTTGTTATCGTTCTTTAGGGGAATAGGTTGGGAAGGCTTGATCACGGTCTAACAGAATTCTAGGGGTTGAGAGAAGATTCTTTTTGTGTTTTATATTTTATAAAAGCAAGTAAATATATGGCTTGAGAGGTTGGTTTGTTTAACTAATGACTAAACTAATTAATATATAAACTACTGGTGATAACCTTATGATAAACAAATGTATTTACATAATCATGCACTACTCCTCAAATTTCTTCTCCTAGATCCGTTGCTTTGTCACACTTGTGATGATCTGTGTAAGTATTTCCTAGGTCATGAATGAAGTACATGAACCTGTCGTCTATTTAATATTTCGTTAAGGCAACGCACAAGTAAGGTAGTATGAAGACTATTACAAGGCCCATAAGAGTATATTAAATGCATGTGAAATATCTTAAGAGGGATCAACCATATAATGGGTAAGGTAGTATGAAGTCTGTTACTGATGGTATCCTTTCTACACACTCGCGTTTCTCTAAACATGTCAACATCAATACAATCAAAAAGCTGGTTTTCTAAAGCCTAACGCGCACATTCATCAACAAGAAGCAACATCAAAAGAATCTACAACCTAGGTTTCATGCAATCATAGATAAATACAAAGGAGGGTTTAGCCTCGCATGTTATAAAGAAAGAAAGAAATAAAATCAATCAAACAACCATAGACAAATTGAAAGGTTAGGACAAATAACCTACTCGATTAAAACATGGATACAAGGTAGTACAATAGGGTTTTGAGGCCCTTAAAATGAAATACACAGCTGCTAGAACAACTAGGGTTCGTCTCTGTAGGTTTATACAAAGTTACACACTTAAAACCCTAAAAACTGTTTTATAGTTATAGAGATATTGACGTAACAGCGTCGCTTAGAAATCCTGACGCCGTCACCATGTAGATGCAATCCCAGATCTCTTTAAGTCGGCCACGTCTTGACGCAGTCGGGAGATTCCTGACGTCGTCACTGGATAGATTACAACGGCGTCGCTTTATACCTGCGACGCCGTCTCCACACACTGTATACATAAATATTCAAGATATTTGATGCAGGTTCGTAATCTTGTCTGTTTCTTCTCCAAATGAGCCCAAGTCACGTGTGTTTCCACCAAATGCCATCCAAGTGCTAAAAACCCAAAAACAAATGATTAAGCACATAACCTGGGCATATTTGCATGATTTAGGGGGTTAAATGACCCCGAAATAGTGTATAAAATGACACCTCATCAAATACCCCTACACTTGAGATTTGCTTGTCCTTAAGCAAATGGGATGTTCTACCTAGATAATAACAATATGAGGGTCATATAACCTACTCTTTAAAAGCATTTTATAACACAACCTCTTAGACCTTGTAATTAAAAGCACGGAAAGTATATACTAGCACCTCACATAAGTGTTTGGGATTCTCTCTTTCTCTCGGGTGTATAATAAATTATAACAACTATGGGGAAACGGAAAATCAACACTCATTACCTGTCATAGCATATAAATTATCATAGGCTTGGTAAAGGATCAAACCTCCACCGTTAGACGCAAGCATTATTCATTACTGTCAAAGAGGTCTTTTTAAAAGGTTATGGGGTGTAGGTGTAAGATAACATTAACGGAAACGAAAACGGATGGGATACATTTGGGTGGTGACTTTGGGTGAAATTGGAGTGGAAGGGTTAGCTAATTATTTATACGAATACACGTTGGTTTTGGTTTCTAAGGTCCAAGAACTCGAACAAAATATAAATAACTCTGAAAACTCTACACCAATCTCTTTCCTTTTCTTTTCTTGTTCGGGTGATTAGCTATCACTAGACAAACGAACGTATACCATGTCGGATTTGGGATGTTGCGGGTTATAACATCATCACGAGCAATGGTGGTAATTTATTTTGCAATTCATTTATGTCGAGCTTCAGTGTCATGAGCTTAGGGAAACGTAATTACATTTTTGTGATGTTTGCATCTGTTGCATTATCATACACTTGGGAAATCTTGTGGTCCTACATTATAAATTTTACAAACCTATGAATTCACCAACATTATTGTTGACGTTTTAAAGCATGTTTTCTCAGGAGATCAATGAGGTACAAGACAAGGGATACATTTGTGGTCGTTATTTTGGAAGTCATATGCATTAAAGATTTTGTTGCATTACATTTTGGGGAAATATTTGTTATGGACAAGAATCTTTGTATTTTGAACAACAAACAAGTGAAGCTTCGGGCTTTTGTAACAAACAATTTGTTAAATCCAATGTATCGGTTTTAAACAAGTTTTAAATGGTCGTTATCATATATATCTTGTGCTATTGATCTATGAAGTACACTCTCAGACCCATATTCCGTTGCGACCCAATTTGGGGGTGTTACATATATAGTCGATGTGACCATAACAACAATTACAAGTTTAAAACATGGGTTAATCCTAGTGCCTCTTATCTAGTAAATCCTAATACTTACTATGCGGTCTCGGGATGCATCACAAAAACAAATTCTAGAATTTACTAGTAATATACTACCGGTACACTGATATAATTTAATACCAATACCAATGCTCTAGAAAAGGCGACAAAGACCATATGTACACATCCGTAATGACGAAATAGACACATATGACTGCATTCGAACCTTAACTCGAGAAAGCTAAAGGTACAAATTATCTTAGGTGTCAATAATGGATACCCAAATTCCTAAAGATCTAAAGGCGAACCTCACATTTTTGGGGTGAAATTTTAAGGGTTTTTGTGCTAGCAGTACACATTCCTATCCATGAGACGCTATTAATACTTGGTTTTCGTTGGTATGTGTCATAAATTTTTTTAAATTTTGGTCAAAATTACATTTTTTATACTATGTTTCGATATATTACCCATCATTTTAAGAAACAAGCAAATGACAAATGAAAAGTAAGTTGAACATTGTCACCAATGTTCTACAAAAGTACCCGTAAAACGAATAAAGGGATAAGAAAACAAGGAAAAAAACTAGTACTCCCCTGGTTTGCTCAATAATGAAGAAGAAACATGCGATAATTGGTTAAATTTTCCTCCAAGAATCGTCTAATGAAACTTCCTAAGAACTTCCAAGCTTCTTCTCATCAAATATAACCTGTAATCAAAGACAACTACACCAAGCATAAAATCAACAGGATAGATATAAATACCATGAGAGTTTATGGTTTTGACTCTATGAAAGGATATGATGAAAGTAATGATGTAATCATAGGTTTATACATGTTTACAAAAGAATTACAGATTTTAAATATTACACATTCTATTTTTCAGAAATACTTGCAAAAATTCAATTTTTTTACTTTGCTGGAGACGTGACACCGTCGGGTGTTAACCCCGACACCGTCTCCAGGGTCTGTAAAAAATTCTTAGTCGCCACTTTAATAACCGGTGGGTGGGGGGTTGTGTTGGGTGTTATACCTACCTCTACAACTCTCTTTGCTTACCATTATGGGTTTTTGGAGGGGGTGTGGGGGTTGTTTGGGTGTTGTTTTGGTGTGGTTAGGCGGGTGGTTTGTGTGTTGTTTGTTGTTTTTAATGAGAAATTTCCTGCACGCATTTTTTAGTTAAATCTGAAGAAAGCACTGCATAAAAACCTGGAATTAATCATTGCAATCATATGACTCGAAACTAACGCGAATTAATCTAAACAATTTATTTTAAACGTTTGAATTTGGCCTCTTAAAAAACAGGTTATTTCCTACACTTAATTTGTTGCAAAATACCTTGATGGCAAATAGGGCGAAGTTATAATCAAAACAAAAAGCAGATTACAAAGTGGTTCAAACATAAAAGATTAAATGAAAAGAATTAAATACAACGGACACTCCTATTTATACGAGAAAAAATAAGCATTGGGTTTCCTCCCAAGAAGAGTTTCTGTATTTATGGAGTCTATACTCCTTGTAGCTAGACTCAAAGTCACACGTTCTTACGTAACTTCATGAATGCTCACGTGTCCATGAATGAGCCATTCTTTCATACTTTCATCCACTTGGTATTCGGGACCTAGGTTCAAACAGTTCTTGTACATAAATTTGTTTTTTTCGTACGCATTCTTGAACCGTTAGTTAGATCTCTTTGACTTAGAGCAAGGATGGGTGGGATCTTACTCCATGATACGTGCCCCCAACGTTTAAACCTAGGTATGGTGTGTGGCATTTGGAATGTGTAATTATCAAAGATCCTATTGAAAGACATTAATCCCTTAGCGTAATCATATTCGAGTTTAGTGATTTTCCTAAAGGGTTTACCCATTACAACTTCAGCCTTATTTATCTGAATAAATTCTCCTATGTCTTCCAATACCACAAAATCCGTGATGTAGGTGAAGCTGCCTACAAACACGTAGACATCCCTAACAACGGCAACTAAGTTTTTCCCTGTACTTTCTAATCCTTCTACCATTATAGTGTTGTAGGCTTTACGCGTGATAATGTTCATTGGTAAGAAGGGGTCAAAGTAGGCGACAAACTTCCTAAATCCGATCATACATTGGAATGCCAAGTCATCCCCATCGAAACTATTAATTGCCTTTTCTCGGCGTAGCATTCCAACATTCTCGTACTCAATCAATTCATTAAGCACTTCACCGTCATCTGAATCATTATCTGAATGAGGAAAGGGAGAAACAAGGGGTGTGTCAACCGATTCATCATCGGACTCAAGGTCATTCATATTAGTCTCATTAGGTTGATTGGCGAAGTTGTTAAGAAATTGTTCAATACTCTCTAAGCGAGAGTCAACAAAGGCCGAAATAATCTACAACTCATGGAGCTCTTAAACGGCTCTTACGCGTAGCGCGACTGTTAGGACAAGACGATTATTGGGTGGTGGATTCACGTTCTCCATAGCGAAGAATGGAATAGTCAATGAAAATTACGAATAAACGCACAAAGCAAAGATAGACTACGAGAAAGCTAATGTATTGGAATTAAAATTCTTACTTGATAGGAATAAAGCGAGTAGAACTAAGTTAAACAATGATCAAAACCTAACTATTCCCCATGCAGCGGCACCAAAAACTTGATGTGAGGGTCGTAGAGACTTCTACAAGAATTTTATAACTCCCTAGTTAGTGTACCTAATCGTTGCAGTGTAGTATAGGCAAGACTTGAGCGATTAGGATGAGTAAGTGTAGGTATAGGAGAGACTCTTGGTATAGGATTGTATATCACAGAGTATCGAGCAGCAGGTGTGTGCTCGAATCGTATGTGGTGTTCAGGCGAGTGTGACAGTGGATCAGAGTGAGCGCGGGGGTAGTTATCATTCTCTAGGGGAATAGGTTGGGAAGGCTCGAACAAGGTCTAACAGAATTTTAAGGGGTTAAGAGAAGATTCTTTTTGTGTTTTTATATTTTATAAAAAGCAGGTAAATTAATGGTTTGAGAGGTTGGTTTGATTAACAAATAATTAAACTAAATATAATCTAAACTACTATTAATAACTTTATGATAAAAAGATATATTTACCTAATCATGCGCTACTCCTTAGATTGCTTCTCCTAGATTTGTTGCCTTGGCACACTTGTGATGATCTGTGTAAGTATTTCCTAGGTCATGAACGGATTATACGAACCCGTCGTCTATTTAATATTCCATTAGGGAAATGCATAGGTAAGGTAGTATGAAGACTATTACAAGGCCCCTAAGAGTATTAAATGCATGTGAAATAACTTAAGAGGGATCAACCATATTAGGGGTAAGGTAGTATCAAGACTGTTACCGATGATATCCTTTCTATACTACTCGCATTTCCCTAGACGTCTACACTAATTTAATATCTTATGGCTAGTTTTCTAGAGCCTAACATGCACATTCATCAACAAGAAGCAACATCAAAAGGATCTACAATCTAAGTTTCATGCAATCATAAGTAAACACAAAGGAGGGTTTAGCCTAGCATGTTAAAGATGAAGCAAGAACATAAATCAATCACACAACATATAGACATATTGAATGATTAATGATAAATAATCTTACTTGATTAAAACTTGGATTAAAGGTAGTTACAATATTGTTTTCAGGCCTTAAAACGACCTTAAAAGCTGTT
>BQNB010200468.1:0-10985 GCA_026074375.1 Tanacetum coccineum
AATTAGCATTAACTTTAGTCTTCTGTTTGACTAAATTATGCTTGGCAGTACAAAGTATGAAGACTTTAATTCCCAACAGATATTTACATTTATAAAAATTATGGGTTGTTATAGTCTCCACCCCTTATAGAAATCTCGTCCCGAGATTTATTTGAACTTGAAGTGATGATTGAAAATAGATGAGGATATTTGGCACGAATTTCGTCTTCGCGTTCCCATGTAAACTCTGGTCCTCTTTTAGAGTTCCATCATACTTTGACTATAGGAATACGAATTCGCTAATAAAAGACTTGAATGCAGTTTGGAATATTGTTTTGGTTCTGGAAAGTTAATACTGAAGCCAAAGGGAGATTAGTACAGCTAATAAAAGTTTCTACAACTAGGGTTGAAACTTAATGCTGCCGAAGGTAAAGTAGTACTGCTAGTGGTCAAGATCAAAGTTGCTTATATTCATATGTCCCCTATTGGATAATGACAAAAAGGGGAAGAAGATGTTAACAGGTTTCAACTTATAGATCCTTGGTGTGGATGGTACAAAGAAAATCTACTTAAGGGGAAGTTTTAGGGGAAGTTTTGTTTCATTCAGGGAGATGATCACATCTGAACTTCAGGGGAAGCTTTGGCTTTATGATGAAGTTCGTGCACGAATTTATTTGTTTTGTCATCATCAAATAGGGGAAGATTGTTGGGATTCTAGATTTGATAAGACAAAACAAATAAAAGAATAAAACATAAGGACTAAATCTAGCATATTGGAATTCTACAAGCTGGTGGAGAATTATTGAAGATTTGCTCAAAGATATAAAAGGATGAAGATCTCCTTAAGAAGATAAAGATAACAGAAGATATTTACTTGTTTATATCTTTATGTTAACTTCCTTTGTAAGTAATGATCTCTCTATATAAAAAGATCATAGACACGTAGTTTTAGTATCCAGAAAAGTGTGTGTGTACACTGGATCAATGGAGATTTATAGTGGTGATGTAGCCTCAAGGATCTTTGATCCCTGTTACAGGTGCTAACCGTTCTATACTGATCATATAGAATTGGGGCTTGATGGAAACGTCTGGTAATAAAACCTTGTTCAATAAAAAAAAGTATCCTTAACAGTAGTTATTGTTAATACTGTTTGTTTATGCTGCCAAAAAAGGGTTATCAAGATGCAGCATATGGTCGATCTTTGGTTTGAATATGCTTCCAGTGGTCGAATAAAGAAACAGCAGGTTCTTATAAGGTTGAAATTGCTGCTATTGGACATGGATAAGGTTTTATTGGGTACTTATTTTATACTGTACAATAGTATTAAAAGACATGAACGCAATTTAGAATATTGTTTTGGTTCTGGAAAGTTAATACAGTTGCCAAAGGGAGATTAGTACTACTAATAAAAATTTCTACTGCTAGGGTTGAAAATTAATGCTGCCGAAGGTAAAGTAGTACTGCTAGTTCATGGATAATGCTGCCAAGTCAACATTAATGCTGCTTTTGACACAGTTTTGATATGTGTTAATACTACTTGTATCTGTTAATGCTGCTAATAGTAATGGTTAATACTGTCAGCTTTATCTCAAGTATGTTAAAACTGCTAAGGTTTCGGTCTACAAAGTTAATACTGCTACTTCGCTTTTTGTACTAAAAGTTTCTACTGCTGGTGGTCTAGATCAAAGTTGCTTATATTCATATGTCCCCTATTAGTTTATGACAAAAAGGAGAAAGAAGATGTTAACAGGTTGCAACTTATAGATCCTTGGTGTGGCATGGTACAAAGGAAATTAACTTAAGGGGAAGTTTTAGGGTAAGTTTTGTTTCATTCGGGGAGATGATCACATCTTAACTTCAGGGGAAGATTTCACTTTATGATGAAGTTCGTACACGACTTCGTTTGTTATGTCATCATCAAATAGGGGAAGATTGTTGGGATTCAAGATTTGATGAGACAAAATAACTAAAAGAATGAAAGATAAGGACTAAATCTAGCAGATTGGAATTCTACAAGCTGGTGGAGAATTATTGAAGATTTGCTCAAAGATATCAAAAGATGAAGATCTCCTTAAGAAGATAACAATAACAGAATATATTTACTTGTTTATATCTTTATGTTAACTTCCTTTGTAAGTCATGATCTCTGTATATAAAGAGAGCATAGACACATAGTTTTAGTATCAAGAAAAGCATGTGTGTGTGTACACTGGATCAATGTAGACGTATAGTGGTGATGTAGCCTCAGGGATCTTTAATCCCTGTTACCGGTGGTAACCGTTCTATATGATCATATGTTTGTTTATGCTGCCAAGAAAAGGGTTATCAAGATGCAGCATATGGTCGATCTTTGGTTTGAATATGCTTCTAGTGGTCGAATAAAGAAACAACAGGTTCTTATAAGGTTGTAACTACTTCTATTGGACCTGGATATGGTTTTATTGGGTACTTATTTTATACTGTCCAATATTATTAAAAGACTTGAACGCAGTTTGGAATATTGTTTGGTTCTGAAAAGGTAATATTGCTGCCAAAGGGAGATTAGTACTGCTAATAAAAGTTTCTACTGCTAGGGTTGAAACTTAATGCTGCCGAAGGTAAAGTAGTACTGCTAGTTCATGGATAATGCTGCCAAGTCTACGTTAATGCTGCTTTTGACACATGTTTGATATGTGTTAATAGTACTTGTATCTGTTAATGCTGCAAACAGTAATGGTTAATACTGTTAGCTTTATCTCAAGTATGTTAAAACTGCTGGGGTTTTAGTCTACAAAGTTAATACTGCTACTTCGTTTTTAGTACTAAAAGTTTTTACTGCTAGTGGTCAAGATCAAAGTTGCTTATATTCATATCTCTTCTATTGGATTATGACAAAAAGGGGAAGAAGATGTTAACTGGTTGCAAATGATAGATCCTTGGTGTGGCATGGTACAAAGGAAATCAACTTAAGGGGAAGTTTTTGGGGAAGTTTTGAGTCATTTAGGGAGATGATCACATCTCAACTTTAGGGGAAGCTTTGGCTTTATGATGAAGTTCGTACACGACTTTATTTGTTTTGTCATCATCAAATAGGGGAAGATTGTTGGGATTCTAGATTTAATAAGACAACATAAATAAAAGAATGAAACATAAGGACTAAATCTAGCAGATTGGAATTCTTTAAGCTGGTGGAGAATTATTGATGATTTTATCAAAGATATCAAAAGATGAAGATCTCCTTAAGAAGATAAAGATAACAGAAGAAATTTACTTGTTTATATCTTTATGTTAACTCTCTTTGTAAGTCATGATCTCTCTATATAAAGAGATCATAGACACGTAGTTTTAGTATCCAGAAAAGCGTGTGTGTGTACACTGGAATAATGTAGACGTATTGTGGTAATGTAGCCTCAAGGATCTTTGATCCCTGTTACAGGGGGTAACTGTTCTATAATGATCATATAGAATTAGGTTTGATGGAAACGTATGGTAATAAAACCTAGTTCAATAAAAAAAATATCCTTAACAGTAGTTATTGTTAATACTGTTTGTTTATGCTGCCAGGAAAAGGGTAATCAAGATGCATCATATGGTCAATCTTTGGTTTGAATATGTTTCCAGTGGTCGAATAAAGAAACAACAGGTTCTTATAAGTTTGTAACTGCTGCTATTGGACGTGGATAGGGTTTTAATGGGTAATTATTTTATACTGTCCAATATTTTTAAAAGACTTGAACGCAGTTTGAAATATTGTTTTGGTTCTGGAAAGTTAATACTGCTGCCAAAGGGAGATACGTAATGCTAATAAAAGTTTCTACTGCTAGGGTTAAAACTTAATGCTGCCGAAGGTAAAGTAGTACTGCTAGTTCATGGATAATGCTGCCAAGTCTACGTTAATGCTGCTTTTGACACAGATTTGATATGTGTTAATACTACTTGTATCTGTTAATGCTTCTAACAGTAATGGTTAATACTGTTAGCTTTATCTCAAGTATGTTAAAACTGCTAAGGTTTCGGTCTATAAAGTTAATACCGCTACTTCCTTTTTAGTACTAAAAGTTTCTACTGCTAGTGGTCAAGATCAAAGTTGCTTATATTCATATGTCCCCTATTGGATTATGACAAGAAGGGGAAGAAGATTTTAACAGGTTGCAACTTATAGATCCTTGGTGTGGCATGGTACAAAGGAAATCTACTTAAGGGGAAGTTTTAGGGGAAGTTTTGTTTCATTCAGGGAGATGATCACATCTCAACTTCAGGGGAAGCTTTGGTTATATGATTAAGTTTGTACATGACTTTTTTTGTTTTGTCATCATCAAATAGGGGAAGATTGTTGGGATTCTAGATTTGATGAGACAAAATAAATAAAAGAATGAAACATAAGGACAAAATCTTGCAGATTGGAATTCTTCAAGCTGGTGGAGAATTATTGAAGATTAGATCAAAGATATCAAAAGATGAAGATCTCCTTATGAAGATAAATATAACCGAAGATATTTACTTGTTTATATCATTATGTTAACTTCCTTTGTAAGTCATGATCTCTCTATATAAAGAGATCACAGACACATAGTTTTAGTATCCAGAAAAAAGTGTGTGTGTACACTGGATCAATGTAGACGTATAGTGGTAATGTAGCCTCAATGATCTGTGATCACTGTTATAGGTGGTAACCATTCTATACTAATCATATAGAATTGGGGCTTAATGGAAACGTATGGTAATAAAACCTTGTTCAATAAAAAAAGTATCCTTAACAGTAGTTATTGTTAAGACTGTTTGTTTATGCTGCTATTTGACGTGGATATGGTTTTATTGGGTACTTATTTTATACTATCCATTATTATTAAAAGACTTGAACGTAGTTTCGAATATTGTTTTGGTTCTAGAGAGTTAATACTGCAGCTAAAGGGAGTATAGTACTGCAAATAAAAGTTTCTACTGCTAGCGTTGAAACTTAATGATGCTAAAGGTAAAGTAGTACTGCTAGTTCATGGATAATGCTGCCAAGCCTACGTTAATGCTGCTTTTGACACATGTTTGATATGTGTTAATACTACTTGTATCTGTTAATGATGCTAACAGTAATGGTTAATACTATTAGCTTTATCTCAAGTATGTTAAAACTGCTGGGGTTTTAGTCTACAAAGTTAATACTGCTACTTCATTTTTAGTACTAAAAGTTTCTACTGCTAGTGGTCAAGATCAAAGTTGCTTATATTCATATGTCCCCTACTGGATTATGACTAACACAACGCAAGTTTTAAAAAATTACAAATTCGATAAGACTAGGAAGTAAAACGGGTCAAATTAAGGTTTAAAATGAAAACGCGCGGGTTTTAAGATCAAATTCTCTTATGACATATCAAAGCACTTATTTTAACATTATATAAGCTTATTAGGATAGATTATAACAATAGTTTACAAGTTTAGCTCATAGTTTAAGTAAAAAATCATGAATTAGGGTTTTATCAGGTGTTACGGTTATTGGATCAAAAAGGCATAATCACTTTAGGTTTTAAGTACAAAGCTTTATATATGATTTTAGAAGATCATATGAAACATAATAATTTTACATGAGGCAGATTATAATGTTTAGAGAACCTAGTTAGCTTATGCTGGAAACAGTCAGAAACGGACTTTTGGCTTCGTATCCTAGAAAAACGACTCCCGGCTCGTTTCTTGGTTTCTTTGCTTCCTTTATAACTTGAGCCATTACTTAAGATCACCTTAATATCTAATAGAGAACAAGGATGCTTCTATGTAAGGGTTATAGAGGAGGAAGTGGGGGATGAAGAAAAATAAACACATAGGAGTCCTATTTATACCCATTTGAAGGTATAAGGAGTAAGCAAGGGTTATGATCTGGTATTGACACATAGAGGGTCTATTTAGGGAGGTTTATAAGCTAGAAATTCAGGTGTGGAGGTCTAGGAATAGTAGATAGATGTGTTGAGGTTGTAAGGTGCTTGCCGCAGCTGCATTTCTAAAATTTTTTTGTAAGCAAAAAGAGAGGCCATGTGCTCTCAATTTGACCAAGGAATGGTCTAATTAGGTGAATAAGATGTTTAAGGATTCCTATAAGAGTTCACATAAGTTATTATGCACATGGAATGGTTGAAAAATGGGTCAAATTGAAGATGAACAAGGGTTCGGTCTGTTTTCGGTCGACTGGGTTCACAAGTTTTCAAGTCTCTTATTTCGTGTATAAAGGATTTAGTGATATTTAATATATGTAGCCAAGGCTGATATATTGAAGGATTAGCAAAGATTAAGCAATTTGGTTTTGGGTTAAAATGGATTAGAATTAAGAGGGGGCGGGTGGGTGGGGGAAGTGTAACGGCGGGGGGTGGGGGGAAATGGGGGTTGGAGTATGATGGGTTGCGAGGTTGTGGTTTGAGGGGGGGGGGGGGGGGGGTGGGGGGGAAGGTTCTTATGTGACATTCTTGTGGGGGAGTGGTTAGAGAGTGTGGGTGGAGTGCGATACTCGTAGTATGGGTGGGGGATGGGAATGTAGGAATACAATCCTAGGGCTTATATAAATGGATCGGTTTTCAATGAAATTTCGGTCGTGGTTTAAGTTGAAAATAGATTGAAAATGGAAAGAATAAGCCGTAGCTGTAATTAGTTCATATAAGCTTTTAGGGTTCTGGGCTTTTGTAATTCTTGTACATGTTGCAGCAAGATGGTTAATGATGGATAAAGTTTGTAAACTCATTTTATGGGTTTACAATGAACTCTTGGTCTTATTTGAGAATGAATTGTCCTGAAAATGAGTACACTGGGCAAATTAAAATTAGGAGGGTAACAATTAGGTTTTCTGGATTCGTTTCTTTGATAATTGCGGTAGAATGATAAACCAATGATGGAATATGATTGAGGAATGTTTTGTAATATAATGATATTATAACTTATCTAAGTATTGGTTTAGGTTTACCAAGGATAAAAATCACAGAAAACGGGTCATGGTTCAAAACTAGCTCGGTTTTTAGGGTTTAGGGTTTTGAATTAGGGTTTTGAGTATAAAAAGATGTATGAAAGCTTATGAATATAATATTTAGGGTTTATACATTTTAGAATGAGTGTAGTAGCTCGTACACAAGTGGTGGTGAAGAAATTAGAATGAAAACGGAGGTAAACGTATTTTAGAATCATGCTTAATGACTTAAACATTGAGCTTTTAGAGATTGTACTTTGAGTTGAAGAGATTTTATAGTTCAAATGAGATGTTTATAATTTCTTGTACATATGATTTAGTATCTTGTGCATTCACTTTAGATATTAATCAAGTCAGGAATTAGGGTTGAGCGGCATCCCGATAACGTTTAAAGCCCCGTTTTGGATATGATGTTGCAAAATGTACATATAGGATAATGTCCCATGTAATAAGGATAATTAGATAATTGACTTGACATGTATATGTTTGCTTGAAATAATAAGATAGGATTGCCATAAGTAGGTTGTCTGAGTCCGTATAACTTGAGTTATGCAGGTATATTTGCATATTGAGATATGGCAAAGTAAAGTAACGTGTAATAAAGCGTAAAATTTCCCTGAAAAAGGTGAGTTCATATATAAATAGATTGTACATCATCTAACTTAATAGATGGATATTCACATTTATGAAAATTACGGGTTGTTATAGTCTCCACCCCTTACAGAAATCTCGTCCCGAGATTTGATTTGATGTTGAAGTGATGATTGAAAATAGATGAGGATATTTGGCACGAATTTCGTCTTCGCGTTCCCATGTAAACTTTGATCCTCTTTTAGAGTTCCATCATACTTTGACTATAGTAATACGACTTCGCTAAAAAAGAACTTAATAGCAGTTTGGAATATTGTTTTGGTTCTGGAAAGTTAATACTGCTGCCAAAGGGAGATTAGTACTACTAATAAAAGTTTCTACTGCTAGGGTTGAAACTTAATGTTGTCGAAGGTAAAGTAGTACTGCTAGTTCATGGATAATGCTACCAAGTCTACGTTACTGTTGCTTTTAACACAGGTTTGATATGTGTTCATACTACTTGTATTTGTTAATGCTGCTAACAGTAATCGTAAATACTGTTAGCTTTATCTCAAGTATGTTAAAACTGCTGGAGTTTCGGTCTACAAAGTTAATACTGCTACTTCATTTTTAGTACTAAAAGTTTCTACTACTAGTGGTCAAGATCAAGGTTGATTATATTCATATGTCCCCTATTGGATTATGACAAAAAGGGGAAGAAGATGTTAACAAGTAGCAACTTACAGATCCTTGGTGTGGCATGGTACAAAGGAAATCTACTTAAGGGGAAGTTTTAGGGGAAGTTTTGTTTCATTCAGGGAGATGTTCACATCTCAACTTTAAGGGAAGCTTTAGCTTTATGATGAAGTTCGTACACGACTTTGTTTGTTTTGTCATCATCAAATAGGGGTAGATTGTTGGGATTCTAGATTTGATGAGACAAAATAAACAAAAGAATGAGACATAAGGACTAAATCTAGCAGATTGGAATTCTACAAGCTGGTGGAGAATTATTGAAGATTTGGTCAAAGATATCAAAAGATGAAGATCTCCTTAAGAAGATTAAGATAACAGAAGATATTTACTTGTTTATATCTTTATGTTAACTTCCTTTGTAAGTCATGGTCTTTCTATATAAAGAGATCATAGATACATAGTTTTATTATCCAGAAAAACGTGTGTGTGTGTGTACACTGGATCAATGTAGACCTATAGTTGTGATGTAGCCTCAAGGATCTTTGATCCCTGTTACATGTGGTAATCGTTCTATACTGATCATATAGAATTGGGGCTTGATGGAAACGTATGGTAATAAAACCTTGTTCAATAAAAAAGTATCCTTAACAGTAGTTATTGTTAATACTGTTTGTTTATGCTGCCAAGAAAAGGGTTATCAAGATGCAGCATATGGTCGATCTTTGGTTTGAATATGCTTCCAGTGGTCGAATAAAGAAACAACAGGTTCTTATAAGGTTGTAACTGCTGCTATTGGACGTGGATAGGGTTTTATTGGGTACTTATTTTATACTGTCCAATAGTATTAAAAGACTTGAACGCAGTTTGGAATATTGTTTTGGTTCTGGAAAGTTAATACTGCTGCCAAAGGGAGATTAGTACTGCTAATAAAAGTTTCTACTGCTAGGGTTGAAACTTAATGCTGCCGAAGGTAAAGTAGTACTGCTAGTTCATGGATAATGCTGCCAAGTCTACGTTAATGCTGCTTTTGACACAGGTTTGATATGTGTTAATACTACTTGTATCTGTTAATGCTGCTAACAGTAATGGTTAATACTGTTAGCTTTATCTCAAGTATGTTAAAACTGCTGGGGTTTCGGTCTACAAAGTTAATACTGCTACTTCGTTTTTAGTACTAAAAGTTTCTACTGCTAGTGGTCAAGATCAAAGTTGCTTATATTCATATGTCCCCTATTGGATTATGACAAAAAGGGGAAGAAGATGTTAACAGGTTGCAACTTATAGATCCTTGGTGTGGCATGGTACAAAGGAAATCTACTTAAGGGGACGTTTTTGGGGAAGTTTTGTTTCATTCAGGGAGATGATCACATCTCAACTTTAGGGGAAGCTTTGGCTTTATGATGAAGTTCGTACACGACTTTGTTTGTTTTATCATCATCAAATAGGGGAAGATTGTTAGGATTCTAGATTTGATGAGACAAAATAAATTAAAGAATAAAACATAAGGACTAAATCTAGCATATTGGAATTCTACAATTGGTGGAGAATTATTGAAGATTTAGTCAAAGATATCAAAAGATAAAGATCTCCTTAAGAAGATAAAGATAACACAAGATATTTACTTGTTTATATCTTTATGCTAACTTCCATTGTAAGTCATGATCTCTCTATATAAAAAGATCATAGACACATAGTTTTAGTATATAGAAAAGCATGTGTGTGTGTACATTGGATCAATGTAGACGTATAGTGGTGACGTCGCCTCAAGGATCTTTGATTCCTCTTATAGGTGGTAACCGTTCTATACTAATCATATAGAATTGGGGCTTGATGGAAACGTATGGTAATAAAACCATGTTCAATAAAAAAAGTATCCTTAACAGTAGTTATTGTTAATACTGTTTGTTTATGCTGCCAAGAAAAGGGTTATCAAGATGCAGCATATGGTTGATCTTTGGTTTGAATATGCTTCCAGTGGTCGAATAAAAAACATCAGGTTTTTATAAGGTGTAACTGCTGCTATTGTATGTGGATAGGGTTTTATTGGGTACTTATTTTATACTCTCTAATAGTATTAAAAAACTTGAACGCATTTTGGAATATTGTTTTGGTTCTAGAATCTAAATACTGCTGCCAAAGGGAGATTAATGCTGCCCAAGGTTTTTATAAGGTGTAACTGCTGCTATTGGACATGGATAGGGTTTTATTGGGTACTTATTTTATACTGCCTAATAGTATTAAAAGACTTAAACGCAGTTTGTAATATTGTTTTGGTTCTCGAATGTTAATACTACTACGAAAGGGAGATTAATACTGCTAAAAAATGTTTCTACTGCTAGGGTTGAAACTTAATGCTGCCCAAGGTAAAGTAGTACCGCTAGTTCATGGATAATGCTACCAAGTCTACATTAATTTTGCTTTTGACACAGGTTTGATATGTGTTAATACTACTTGTATCTGTTAATGCCGCTAACAGTAATGATTAATACTGTTAGCTTTATCTTAAGTATGTTAAAACTGCTGGGGTTTCGGTCTACAAAGTTAATACTGCTACTTCGTTTTTAGTACTAAAAGTTTCTAATGCTAGTGGTCATGATCAAAGTTGCGTATATTCATATGTCCCTATTGGATTATGACAAAGAGGGGAAGAAGATGTTAACAGGTTGCAACTTATAAATCCTTGGTGTGGCAAGGTACAAAGGAAATCTACTTAAAGGGAAGTTTTAGGGGAAGTTTTGTTTCGTTCAGGGAGATGATCACATCTCAACTTCAGGGGAAGCTTTGGCTTTATGAAGAAGTTCGTACACGACTTTGTTTGTTTTG
>BQNB010200470.1:0-10985 GCA_026074375.1 Tanacetum coccineum
ATGACAAATCTATTATAGGGGAATCGTGTTAAACACGAGCCTCGTGTCATGACCTTTTACTGATTTCTTTATTTATCGTTCATAGTGCGTGACTTCTGCTTCTACCCATTCTATAAAAATGGGTGAATCGGGCCTGATGGGGGTTATTTTCCTTTTTTTTCTCCGATTAATTACAGGGTATCCGCCGCTGCAACGCGCGGGTACCCTGCTAGTATTACTTAATACAAAAATATAAAGTTGAAATAGGTCAACCATGTTCGTTAATTGCATCTTTTCACATTGATGGCATATGCAAATTTGAGTATCTTGATTGAACAATAAAATTCAATTGATTTTATTTTAGATTACATCTCTCCGTTTCTCAAAAAAAGAAAAATACATCTCTCCGAATTTGTTTGTTCACAACTCTATTTTGAGTTCTCTTAAATTAGTTAAGGGTTTGCAAAAAATAAGAAAAATATGCGGTAATAATTAACTGTATGTGTATATATGAGAGTTACTTTGCATGAACGTAATAAAAGGATATCGTGTCTCGAACAATTTAAAAAATAGTCAAGTAGTGAAACAAACTAATATAGGGACAACATATACAACAATGTCTTTACTTCTAATAAATAAGGCGTCAATTAGGACCGAGTGGCTGACCATTTAATGGTTTAGTCAGAGTTGTACACCCTGGTGTGTTCCTAGCAGCAAAGCAACCCTGAGCTATCCGGTTTGGTTTACATTTAAGCAAAGTTAATGAAAATAAAGTTTCCTTTTAAATCAAAAAGCATATAACAAACTACCGTATTAATGATTCGAGTCGAGTCGAGTTTAGCCTAAATGAGCTGGGCTCGTTTATTAATTACTCGGTTCGAGCTCGACTCGAGCTCGAATAAACTTTTATAAATTGGCTCGAGCTCGAACATTTTTTTGTTGTTCGAACTCGAGCTCGAAGCTCGTTTAAAAATTTTAACTTTTTTTAATCTTACAATAAACTAACACAAGCTCGTATAAAAGATCGTAATTAGTAGACTCGTTTATTAACTCAAGAACAAGCTTGAAAGCTCGTTTAAATCTATAAAATTGTTCTAAAGCTTAAACTAAAATTCATGTAACTTATAATAATAACACTAGTTTGCATTTAAAGCACAACATTGTATTATACTCATATTTATATTTTTTAAAGCATAAGTAAATGTAGTATCCTTATGAAAAATAAAACGAGTCTTTGTTTTATAGTATTAATCTCTCTTCTTTTTTCTTATCATTTTCAATGTGAGATATTTTTTCATCTTTTTTGTTCGATTAGCCATTATACAACCCACAAAATTTTTCAGACATAATTTTTATATTTTCAAGATACAAATTTAAAAAATGACTAAAGGGTGATACTTGCATTCTTGCAAAATACAAACACGATTACAATCGACAAAGTTTTAACCTTTTAGTAGTTCTACTTGTGAATATGAAGGATACACATTTTAAGTATTATTATAGATAAACTTGACGTTTAGCAAAAGTTATATTTGAGTTATGATAAAACTAAAAGTAAAATTAAAAAGAAAAAAGTGAGAATAATCTAGAACCGCATATTTAAGATGTACTTATAGCATGGATGCGTTTCATTTTAAGATTTTTTCACACAACATATTCAGACGGTGGTCAATAAGAAGGTACGATATGTCATCCCCTCTTATACCACAAATTCCATCCTATAACACACACCCTCGTTAACGCGTATTTTGTCACAAATGATGGATAAGTTCGTCTTTCCGCAAGACCGAAGTGATGGAAGAAATAAAAGGGAGTTGTGTATGTGTGTGATGTTGGTTTTTGTGGGTATATTTGTGTTTAAGTGATGTATGATTGGTTGTAAAGTTGGTTGTCTTTATTACACTATGTTGGTGATGATGTTGTAAGCTTAATTCATGAAACTGACTGAGGAAATTTTTTTATTCGAGCTCGAGTCAAGATCAATGATTATTTAATCCGCTCAAATAAATTGTGAAATGTTTGATTCCTTAACTAAAATTAGTTATGCGTATGTATACGTGTATTTGTGTATCTTCATATGTTTCTTGTAAATATATGTGTGTCTCATATGTAAGAATGTATGTATATGTTTGTATGTTTAAATGCTCATACGAGAGAGAGAGAGTGTATGTATATGCGAAAACACGTTTGTATTCACATGCAATGGATTATAATAATTAAACCATTATCATAAATCTACCAATTATTTAACATAAATAAACGAGTGTAAGAGTTAGTTAAGTCATAACTAAACTCATAATAAAAGTTTCACAAGAATGTTACCAACAATAATCTCTTTGTTTCATCATCAAATAGATTCGAGATGAAACGTTGTTTATGTTTTATAGTCTAAGAACCATGAACCAATTTCACAATGAGTTTATGCATATGTAAATATCATATATGTGACCTTTTATATGTATATAGGTCACATTAATGTAGTTCATATGTATGTGTCCATATATGATTGGCCTTTTCATACAAAGGTGTCCCTATTGTGGCTATACATATTTATTTCATATTTATAGTCACATATTTGAATTTCATCAATGTGTCTTTTGGTGTAAGCGGAATAACGATAAAAGAAATCGTCTGTATACAATATACATACAAATGTTGTAATTTTTTTGATCACAAAAACCCATATAACTCTCAAACATCACATGAGTCATATACGAGCGAGTTTCGTTGAAATTATCTATTGATTCATAATTCTTATTTAGTACAATAGTATTTATGATTGGATTTCATTCATTTATATATTTGATAAAGAGTTATTAAACATATTGGTTATTTCTTTATAAAACACTTAACTAACATAAAACTAATGTTAACAATTATATGATCAATGAATATATATGAGTAACAATTTTTTTGACACATAACTAAATGTAATTAAGGTTAACTTATCTCATGTATATATATATATTATATATATATATATATATATATATATATATATATAGATATAATATATATAGATATGAATAATATATTATACGTAAAAATATATAGTATATAACGTATATATATATACGTATATATAGATATAATATACGTATATATAAAAAGTATAAAATAATATACGTAATATATATATATTTTACGTGATATATAATATATCTAAATAGAATATTAACGTATATATAATATATATTAGTATCTATATATGTATATAATAACATATAATATATGAAATATACGTATATATATACTTGTATATATGTGTATATATTACGTAATAATATGTGTATATATACGTATATATAAGTATGTATATAAATATGTATGTGGATATAATATATAGATATATATATATATAATATATATATTATATAATATATATATATATATATATATATATAATTTGTGTGTGTGTGTATGAATATATTATATATACTCGAATATGTATGTATATATATAAAGTGTATAGTATATATATATAATTGAGTATGTATAATATATATGTATGTATATAAATATATATGTATGTATATATATATATATGTAAAATATATATATATATATAATTATATAAATGATATATAGAATATACTATATAAAATATAATTATATATATATATAATATAATAAATATAATAGGACGCATTATTTTGAGAACTCATTTATATACGAACCGAACAGAACTATTCTAGAAGCAATCTAAGCCCATGAATTATAAAATCAATGGTTAAAAATACATGATAGGCATTTTATGTAAATAAGTGAAAAATCAAAAATGGTCTGTAAATAACTAAAAATAAAAAATGGCTAGAAATATGTCAATAAGGGCAGTTTTGGTATTTAACAAATTAAAGAATATTAAAATCTATTTTCATTAAACACAGTTATATCTTTGACTCGATCATTATAGTTATCCCAAATTTATCTCACTCTTCAAAAATCAATCACCACAATTATCTCACACAATCACAATCTTAATCAGAAACACTTTTATAAATTTCGATTTATGAAACCATCAAACCTTATAAACATCAAATACGATTTCATAACATCATTGCGTTACCTGTTAATATCGAAATCGACACAAATCGGATATTTCTACGATTTATTGGTTGAGTAACATGGAATGTAAGCTTAATTTCTCTTATTTTGTTTATAATTACATCTTTTGTTGTTGTTTTTTTATAAATTAAAATAATATTTTTTTCGGATCGGTTAAAAAGTTAGTGTATACTAAATTGCATGTGTGTTATTAAAAAGGGGTTTGGTAATTAGGTATCTTTTTGGAAGATTGTTGTGTTTTACATATGTTATTTTTTATTGTCTCCAAGAGTGATTTGATTATTGAAAAGAGAACATGGGTGTTTGGGTATGTGTAAAAAACATATGGGTTTTGGATTATTTACAAAAACTAGGGGTTTTGGATATGTGTAAAGAACAGTGATGTTTTTGTTTGTTGGAAATAACCTTTTGTTATTGTGTATGTGATAGCTTTAAGAACAAGTGGAAGGAGGCCAGGAAAGGAAGTAATTGTCGAACAAGATAACGACGACAAATACATTGATGTAAATGATGAACCGTCAGACGATGATTTTGTGGACATGGGAAGAAACAGTGTATATGCTTCAGGTAAAAGTCATTACATGGGTGTTTGGATAATGGTTTAAATTGTGATAAAATTAACTATTGTTAGTATACAAGACTGTTTTTTTATATGTGAAAACAAGTTTAAATTCAGTAGAGTATTAAGCATAGTGGTACTTAAGTTATGTTTGGATATGATTTGTTATTGTGAGATGTTAAAATGTGTTAATTAAGGTTGTTTGGATAAGGGTAAAAAGAACATGTAATTCAATGGAAATAAACATAGGTGTTTGGGTAGTTAATTAAGATGTGTTTGATAGGCTTAATTAAGATGTGTTTGGTAAGTAGGTTGAAAATGTAGTTCATAATAAAAATTAGACTTGGGATCAGTTGAAAGTGTAGTTGTAACTGTAGTTTGTAGATATGTATAATAACACCAATGAAAGGTGTGTTTCAATATTGTTATTGATTTAAATTTTTTACTTTATAGTAATGTTTAAGCTAAGACCTGGTTATGTATTACTTTATAGGTTTACAAAGAAGTGGAAGGAACAAAGATAAAGAAGTATATTATTCAGGCCATGCTAAAACAATGGCATCTGGTAGCAAAGGTAAGAGTTTGTGCATACATGTTTTCATTAATCAACTATGCAATTGGTAGTTGTTTTCTTTTGATTATTACGCAGTGTCCGATATCATTATGAATTCCACAATTGCATATACAAAATTGTTACTGAATTATAGTCATATTGTTTGCTGAGATGTTGTATTTTGGTAACATACAAGTTTTATTCCTTAAATTGTAGCAGGAAAAGGCGAGAAACAAGGAAGAAAAAGATCAAGGGAAACATGTATGTCAAAAGCAGAAAAGAAGGCAGATAGTGATAAACCTGCGGGTGTTAAAAAAACAAAAACAAGGAAACACAAAAACTCAACAACCCGCTAAAAACAGTCCATCCGTTGTCTTAAAAACTAGGTCTAGCCCTAGAGCCTTATGCAACGCCATATTACAACTTAAACCAAACCCGAAAGCTTGTTTGGAAGAAATTGGATTTGGGGGCATGGTTGAATTCAAAGTTGACGAGATTCTGTCAAATATCGTGGATTAAGTGGTTAATAATTTTGATTAGAATAAATGGAAAATTAAGGCTGTCGCAAAGGTTCTCATCATACTTAACCAAGATATGCATAAGTGAGATGTTAGGGATCTGAAAAATGAAGGATTGGATTTTAACCTAGAAGACAGCCCAAATAGAGATGATTGAAATGGTGCGTGTTTGAAGCAAAAGTACGGGGATGCTAAGTAAATTAAACCCGCGGCGTTAGGATAGGCAGCGTAAATCTGAGGAGGGCTGATCTCAATTCAAATCAAACTGAACTTCCTGTTGTACGTTACTTCTATAATGGGAAATTTCAATCAAAAAGAGCATGTGAAAACATAATACATGACTACAACAGCACCAAATACGAACCTTTCAATATTAACGGAGCGAGTATGTTTGGAGATCGCTTAAGACGTGTAAAAAAGGATGGAAAAAGGGTAAGAAGGATTCGTACTTCAGAGACCGTTGACAGTCTTGACTGTAAGTTTTGTTACTTTCTAACTATTCATATTGATAATTTTAATTGCATTTGTGTTCATAAGGGATATTAAATTCAGTAGTTATGTAACATTACTATTAATTGATGTAACTTTGAATTAATTTTGTATCTGTAAATGTGATCAAGTTTTTTTTAATGAATATGAAACATATGTGCTATGTCGATGGTACAAAATGCAATGATAGCTATAGTTTAACCGTAGAAAAATACCACCTACGAAAGTATGGACAACGAGAAAATCAGATAGAAAGGTAAGCTAAAAATTGAATATGTGGTGGGTTCAGTTCGGGCTGAAGAATTAGAAGAAAATTTCGTTGATGAAGAAGGGATCCAATCCATTCCCAATAATATTAAGGGTAATATGGACTGTTTATGTTTTCTGTTGCATATATTTTGATAGAAGAAATTAAGAATTATTTGGTAACACATATGCAGGGATATATATGGATGATTAAACAATTAGTAAAGATTATAACCGAAAAGAACAAAAAAAGGGTTTGAGAAAATGTTGACCAGTCTAGCCGCAAAACATATGTTTCCTTGGAAACTTAATTTGATTGGGGTTTGCTGCCAATTACATCAACAGTTTGAAAAGTGTAAAACATCGTGTAACATTCAAGCAACTAATGCAAACATGCAATCCACACAAAGAAAAAGAAAGGATGTACAAGGGTGAAGCTGGATAGCCTAAATATGAATAGGATGAAGAGTTAAAATGATGTATGAATCCCGAGCGACAAATAAATGTAGAGGTTGAAATTGGAAGTTATTACATTGGTGTAAATGAACGGAACACCTGGTTCTGGTAAATGATTTAAAGGACTAACTACAAACAAGTTTCGTTGAAGAGGAGGTTGAACACAACATCTTCTCTTTGGAGCGGATCTATCGAGAAGTCAAAGATCATGGAAACGCATGATATAACCTTTTTAGTTTAGGCGTGACTCAGGATTTTTTTCTTTTCTGTTATACCGGCGACTACAATGAAAAGAATCTTAACACCAATGCCGATAATTGCCTATACACTCGAAGGGTTAAGCTAGTGATGTTTTTATGTTTCATGGAAGAAGGGTGGCTTCAAAATCAAATATTATGAGGTCACCTTTCTACGATAGAGTTGTTGATGTTGATGTTGCGTTCAGCAGCGAAGAAAGCAAGGTGACAAAATACTTGTTTATGACCAATCATGAATCTGAGTAAGTAAATTACTAATTAGTTATTTTATTGCGTTGTATAAATTAAAAACATATTTCTGTTATACTAAATTAATGTAATTTTTTTTTATACCCGAATATTTTAATTCAAGTCGATATCTGGTTAACAATAAACAAGATTACAAATGGAAAGCTTGGGACGAGGAATTATTTGAAACTAACATCCTGTACAGGATGTGGGCGGTGGTACACAATGACATGGAAGAGTATAGAAGCAATGATTTACCGTTTAGATTGTTTTTACCTACTTTTGTGTTGGTAAGATTATGTTTGATACACATTAATGTTTTTAAAAAATTAGAACAAAATTGATGTGTGTTTTCCAAGCTTTAAATTTATAATAACTAAAATACCGATATTTGACTTAAAAACATAACTATAACATTCTTCGGCAAGTAAAAACCCAATTCCGAGTGTAATATAGTATGGGTAAGTTCCAGGTTCCCATTCCACGGAATTGTAAAGCAATTCACCAGATCGTGTCATCAAGTACAAAGCTAAATGATTGTCACGGGTCCAAATAGCTAAACTGTGTAAACGCAAGCAAGATACCAAGGCATGAATCCTCATAACATAAAAGATAGAGATAGAGCCAGACTTTAATAAACAAAGCGTACAAGTCCGATAACGGGTAATTACCATAACAAACATACAACCAAAATAGACATATAATCCTTTCGCCTATATACAACATCATCCACGAGCGCATTAAGAACAGATTTATATCAATAAGCATAAATACGAATTTGTCCAACCCGGTCTATCAACATAGCGTAGAGGAAGGTCTTAAAACATTAGTCCACTTGGGTTGTTTAATTAATTAACCACCCACTTCTCACAAGTATGAATTAACACAGTCTTAAGACAAACGGTTCAAAATACATCAAGACAATTAACCCTTTCGGCCTATTTCAATTGCAATGATATACTAAAAGATAAACAAGGATCCAAGCAAGATAACATCGAGTTCATAAACATGTATATTCATAAGTCATAGCAAAATCATCCAAATATTATTCATGTTTCACATATATGAGCAAAGTAACAATACCAATAATTCGACTAACATAACCACCAATCCTAAAACTAACAATTCCATGATCAACAACAACCAAATGCGACTCTGGAGTATAACCGAAATAAGGGTCCACCTAACTGCTGGAAATTCAATAACGTATCACCAAATGTAGTGTTTGGTAACAAGGTTTATGGTGATGATCTTAAGAGAATTTGGTGTGAATCCTCTAAGAATCAAGGTGATAAGTGTTAAGCTTATGGAAAAGGATGATTTGTAGGCAAGGATATGGGTGTTAGAATTCTATAAGAAATTCATGCTATGGTGGTGTTTGTGTGGTAGTATGAGTGGTTAGAAATAAGTGGTAAGTGGTGGATTAAATGGGGTGTTTGGATCATTGGATTCCAAAGGATACTCACCACTCCTTCCTTCCTCTCCAAAGGCCTTAAGAGAGTTGTATGATTAAGATGTATGATGATTGGTAAAGAGATAAATGAAAAGGAGATGAGCCAAGGAGGGTATTTATAGGCTTTTCGAGGGCCAAAGTGCGTCGCACACACTTATTTGTGCATCGCACTTAGTGAGTTAATGCACTTAGCATTTAATTGCATTTAATTTTCTCCACCACCTCAAAAGTGCGTATGTCACTTGGGTAACAACGCCGACACTTGGGTGTTAAATGATTTTTTTCCAGTTCTGGTGAAAAGTGCGCTGAACTTTTCTGCAAGTTGCGGCATACTTTAGGGTGTCCTTTTGCAGCATTGGCCTTTCTATGGTTGTATATAATTGAATTCTTCCGATCGCGTGATGCCAGAATCGCGTCAAACGGAGTTCGTATGATTCGATATGACCAAAACCGTGAACAGTGTCGGGAAATCTTTATTAATCAATATTTCTTCGTTAATAAGCATCCAAAGTCTTCGTGTCTTCTTCCGTTTTCTTCCACGACACCGTACAATAGAACTACAATAGTAAAACAAAATACTCTATTTCTATACCAAAAGATTCTTATATTTAACCAATTTATTATATATATTTATTGAATAATACGCAAAAAAAAACATGTATAATTTGAGGTGTTACAATAAATTAAGTTATTACTTGATGCCATTTTACGCAGGACAAGGATAGTTTCAGTGAGTTGAGTAATGATGATGGTCGGTTTAATATAGTTGTGCGACATGTTGAGCCGGTAACCAGAACTAGCAGTGAACTGAAGAAGCTAAAGAAAATAGATCTTGTAAGTTGAAGAAAGTAGATCTTGTAAGTGTGATTACATAAGTGTATGAACTAATTTCTAAGTTGTATTCAATACACTGATAAAAATTCATAATTTTAATTTGGACAGTATATCGTTAGTATACTTTTTTATATGATCGTCAACATTATATGTTTTTTTATATGCCAACAAAACATTTCATACTATTAAAATTTAATACAGGTATTTTTGCCGGTAGACAATGAAGGACATCGATTTCTTCTAGCTTTTGATTTAAAGTATGGGGCTGTTATGGTGTTTGATCAAAAGAAGAAGGACAAGAGTGTCAAAAGAAGCAAACTTAAGAAAGGAACCAAGATTGGGAAAAGTATAGTTGCGGAAATGCTTGTAAGTGAAATTTATTACATCAATGTATTATTAAATTTATCTAGGATAAATGAATCTTAATTTCATAATTATTATTTGGTTAATAGTTAAATTAACATGTCAAATGCCAAACCATCAGATCCTATTCTGGTATTGATATAAATACTATTTTGAACTAAATGGTCAAAAAAACATGTCAATGTAAAAGGGTTCTATTACGATACTAACCATAAACCGTATACATTGCAGCGTGCAGATTTTGGAAAGTATATTCATGGGTTGGATCATATCAAAGCCGCAAACATGATTAAAGCTGAATTAGAGATCGGCGAGTATGAATGGCAAACTGCCATGGTCAGACCGTATGCAGTTTTTTTAATGCGCATCATGTAAACATATATGGGCAAGGGGCTGCGTAACTGGGATCTGAGACTACATGCAAAACGTGGTAATCTACAAAAGCAACTGACCGTGTTATGTAAAAAGTATGCTGTAGTGATACTTATGGCTGATTGCAACATGATGAAGACAAAAGTGATAGTACACATGGGGACAAAATGAATGGAAAGTTAATTTAATGATATTTTGGGTTTGACAAGTAGGATTTTTTTTACAAACTGTTTTCTATGTCGCGTTGTTTTATGGTATTATAAACAATGTTGTGGTTGTTGTCTATAACAATGGATATTAATTTTATCTTTAATGTATGGTATTGGTCATTAAAAGTGTATTCAGTTTATTAGTTTATTGTATTTGCAATTGTTGTGTTCTGTTAATGTATAACAGGCTGGTTAGTTTGAAGTACATATCAAAGTGGTTTTTAAGTTTATAACATATATGTAGATTAACAAAAAATGAATTATTATAATAAACTTTTAAAAAATACCAAAAATCAAAACATTCATGTTGTACTCTCATATGAAAAAAGTCACAGAACACTTTAACATTGATGCACAATAATGATAACATTAATGTGTCTTACTAAAACATATATGAAATAGTG
>BQNB010200473.1:0-10985 GCA_026074375.1 Tanacetum coccineum
CAAAAGGAATCTTTAACAAAAATTCTAAGGACATGCCAAAAGAATAGATGTTAGTTCGATAAAGACAAGGATAAGAGATTTCCCACTTTATGAAGAGAAGATTGGAGACCATCAATGGAAATTGTGGGCATTGCTTTGTCCTTCCACAATATTGAACCATGAATCTTCCAAAATCCGGAAAACCTAGACAACAAACAAACAACCAACAAGAACGAAAGAGAACAAGCTTCCTCTTCATCATTTTTTCATTGTTAGCTCAAAAACGATTTAAACGGCTTAGTTTTTGTTTACCAAGTACAAGCTATACTTGACCCCGAATTGATTTGTCCTTGGGGAAGCAAAGAGAAAATCAAAAGAAAATAAAAAGGATAAGCATGGGGTGCCTCCCACGAAGCGCTTGTTTATTATAGAGTCCCCTTCGCTTGACTCTTTTCCCCAAACTAGGTTCATTATGGAGGATAATAGTGAGGGTGAAGAAATTCCAAAAGGTGGAAACCTCCCCAAACTAAGCATGAAAGATATACCATAGCATTTTTGATCCCGGGTTCATAAAACTTTATAGAAAAGATTTTCAAGAGAGAAAATGTGAACCTGGAAAATGTTTTGGTAACATGTAAGTCCATTAAGGGTGGGTAGAGTGGGTCAAAAACATCAAGAGTTAAAGAACTCTTCCTTGTAAGCAAATTATCAAAAATACCCGGTTTAAAAACTTTATCTTCACTTCATCTAAAACAACCATTTCACCTATCCCGGGTAAGAAAGTTCACATTGTGTAATTTCGTCAAAATCATTAACTCAGACCATCACTGGACACGTCTTCAAATAAAATGACTCGTACTCGGAGAGAATCATCGAGTCATCAAGGGGTAAAGCATCAATAGAAGTAGTGTCCTCCCCCGAGTCACGGTCACTCTCGATACCCCGTAGTATCGAGTCATCCGAAAAACTAGGCACATCCGCCTCCTCTAAAGGCAAATCAAGATCCACAACGGGGATTAAGTAAGAGAAGGGCAACATATAGGAGAAATCGGAATAATGGAAGGAGAGAGACTAAAAAAGCGTTAATCTTTTCATTAAAAGAAAACTTTCCGACTAAGTCTCCGAAGAGAAAATGTCAACGATCCTTAGAAATGTCGAAGATCAATCTCTCCTCTGTCCTAACCCTCAATAACAACAACAATCATCAACAAACATCGCATCCACATAATCGTCATCCGTCAGTCGTCCGAGCACATCTCGACACAAGCTACACGATTTCTTGCGAAATCTGAGCAAGATGAGCAAGTCTAACTAGTGGACCTCTCGGAAATGAGGCAATCATCGATGTCGAACAAATTACACTCCCCCAAACTAAAGCATCGGACTCACTTGGGTTTGAAACAAGGGTCTCAACGCTAATCGCGTACTCCGTTTTGTGGAGTAAGTTGTTAATATGCCCTCTCCGCCATTATGATTGAATCCTTAGCCTCTACTTTGTAAAACGGGAAAGTGTGCATCGTATTCGATGAACCGCATAAAATCCAAATCATCGTCTTCCATCGTCAATGATAATCTTCTGAATTCGACTCTAGCTGCAGACATCTCTCTCAGATCTTACTCTTCTGCTTCTTGTATGATTTTCCAAATTTCAATGCTTAGACCATTGAATTTATCCTTAAGCTCATAAATCTTATCTTCACATTTCCTTCTATAATCAATATCGATCTCCTCCTTTTGATATTCTCTTATTCCTAAATCAATCATGACCATTGCTTATCATCTCTTCCTAAACACTGCTTTCTTCTGAATCTTCTCAAATCTTGTATTCTCATTTCTTGAGGAGATTGACTTTCATTTTAAGGCTTGATTGCTGCGCGAATTGAAGTCTCTCCTCACAAGCAGTTCCGCAATACGTCCTTCTCTTCTTGATCTTTCTTTTCTGGATTTGATAGAAGTTTTCTTGCTTTAGTGGTTGAATTTCATTAATGGATTTGTAAATCCTTAAAGTGAGGAGTCGTGTGGGGTGGGGGGGGGTGTACAATTTCATAAGCAAAAATAACCTCACCTCTGGGGTTGGATTGGCTGCTTCTGGCGCACAACTTGTGCTGTATCTTGCAGAAAATTGTCGTCCTGCGAGGGCAAGCAATAACTTGATGCTCTTTTCATTATGAGGTATGTGATCATACTTCTTCAAGAAGTCTTGCATAGCTTCTATAAGATCCGTTTGAGCATGTAGCATTTCCATACTTGTTACCGGAGGAGTCTGATAAACATCGGAAAACTGCGGGGGTTGAAATTGGTCGAAGCCGGAAGAATGAGAATTATAATACTCTTGGTTCATCGGCTGACATTGGTAAGTCTCATGAGGTCCCCCACAGTTTTCACAACAAAGATATTGTTGTGGAAGAGTTTGTGAATCATGTGGGAAACAATCAAAATTTCGATTGTACTCGCAAGAGTACGTCTGGTACTCGGGCTGTGGAGGGTAATCGGAATAATTTGGAGTATTGTCGTAATAATTCGGATAAGGACAACATTGTAGACAAACTCCGTCCGTAAGTTCGGTACCACACGTCATACAAGAGCAACCCAGACAATAAGGATATTTAATCTTTGAACATTTGAAGCACCACAAACATGGACAAAATCCGGATTCGTTCGTCCTTCCACAATTGTAACATGTAATAGCACCGGATGTCGACATGAAGAATTAAAACAATAGAGGGATTGAGAAGAAGAATTATTAGAAGAGCGAGTGCGCAAGCACTAGACAAGAAGAATATTTTTGAATTTTATGATTTTTTTTAATTTTTATAATTATTTATTTATTTATTTATTAAGCCCTAAAATTCTAAGAATGGAAAAATATATCGAGAAAGAACTTCAATCCCAAAAGATCTAACTCCACGTCACGGTAGATCTCTACACCAACTAACTCACAAAAAGAGCGGAGAAAAGGAAAGAGCGAGGCTCTTTAGATAACCCTTTCCCTTAAGGCAATCCGTAACCAAGCCCTGCCTACTCTTTTTAATGAATAAGCCAACTAGAGGTGAGCCGTACCTAGCGAGTGTCAAAAATGGGAGTGTTTTGATCTTTTATTGCGATGATATTATGATAATACTTCAGTTGGAAGTATTATTTTATTGTTGATTTTTTTTTTAAATGTTTTTATATTTTGGATTTATTTTTTATTATTTTTATTTATAATAGAAAGAAAATTTTTGTACTTTTTATATTTTTGAATTTTTTTGTGTTTTTGATTTATATACTAGAAATAACTTTCCCGGAGGAAAGGATCTTCTCGACTTTACTTCAACGAATACCCTCGAAAATCGTTCACGTCTTCCCCGGCAACGGCGCCAAAATTTGGTGTAGTCAATATGCACTAGTCAAATTTATATATGTATAGTATAAATCCCGTGACAATTCTTTCCAAATTACTTCTCAATCAAGAGAAATAAAAGGATAAAATCTCACTTAAGAAAACACAATACGTATATTTTTAACCGGGAAGTATTTCTTCTCGGGTCGTATCCCAACGAAGTCGTGAATTGAGATTTGGGAATAATTCGGATTCAAGTCAAGAATGGATAAAGGGTTTTTGAATTTTGAATTACACTACTAATATAATAGCATAATTAAAAACAATTAACTAGCATGAAATTTTAATACACGAAAATTAAAAACATGAGCTAAAACTGAAATTTAAATTCTAAAGCACTAATACTAACAAATTTTATACCTAAAAATCACAAATTTAAAAAGAAAATTTTAAGAAAAAGAATTAGAATTTTTTAACTATTTTTGAATTTTCTATGAATTTTTAAAAGAAAAATGAATTACTAAAATAAACTTTTTCTAAAAATTAAAACTAAAATTCTTTTTTTATTTTTCAAAAATACTAGAATGAAAAAGAAAATTATTACAAAAAGAATTAGAATTTTCCAACTAATTTTCTATTTTCTATGAATTCTTTAAGAAAAAGAAATTACTTAGAATCTATTTTAATTTCTAGAAAATACAATTTTAATTGGAAAAATAAAGAAAAATGGTTTTTAACAACTAAAAGGGTGCAGAAAACTAATGGAACAAAAATGCCCAAATTTTATAAACCAATTAAACCCTAATTTTGCCAATTAAAAACTAAAACCTAATTTTATTAAAACTAAAATTAAAAATATTAAAACTATTTTATTAAACCTAAAAAAGACAGGGTAGAAAGTGTAAAGAAAGAAAGAAAAGGGTAGGCGGGATAACTAATGGAAATTTACACTACAATGAAAACGGGAAACCCTTAACTATCTAAAAAAAGTACCAATTAGCCCCTATGATTCAGCTTATTTAAAAAGTGAAAATAAGCAAAATCTTAAAACTACAAAGTTAAGCCTGAGCTTTAACACTACAACTTTAATAAAAGCACTATGAACTTTTATCCACTAGATAAGCTAGAAAATTAGCTTTTTGAACTGTACAACAGTAACTAAGGTTTATCTTTTGAAATTTAGCTTTTCTAGTCTTTGGCTTATTGCTAGCTTAATACTACATGAAAATGAAAACTAAAAGAAGCTATAAGAACCCTAAGATGTGTACTAAGTATTTCTAAAAAGAAATAAGCTGAAAGTTAACAAGCTTAATGAGAAATTTGTTATTAAAAAGTGAAAGGTTCAGCTTATAACTGTTTTTAAGCTAATCTTAATAAGCTAACTAGCTTATTTCTAATTCCTAGAAACTAACTTTTTGGAAATAAGCTATTCTATGATTGTTGAAAAAACCTGGATAAAAGGATTTTTAAATGAACAACTAGAAAAGAGAGATCTAAAAGAAATAAGCTAGTGATCTTACTACTGCTAATACCACTTTTGCAAGTACAAATAAGCTAGATTAAAAGCTGAGAAATGAAAATTAAGAGGTTACTTATATGAGGCTAATGTAGTACTAATTCAATGCTTAATTCTAAACCCTATCTCCTAATTATGAATGCTAAAAAGAAGCGAGAAATTGATGAGCAACAACAGTATTAACTGTTGTTGCTGATGCAATTGGCCAAAGGTGTAAATGCAGGCTAAGTTTCTTAACTAGAACTCATACACTCACTAACTAATTGTTTCTCAACCTACATTAACTATAGTTGAACACTAGAATGCCATGAATCACTAAACACTAAATCTACTTTACACTTTAAAACTGCCCTGGTGCTAGTAAATCCTTTTTAAGCTCTAAAATTTTAAATTCTTCAAACTAATTCTTAAAACCTGTTTAAATCTTGATTATATCATTTAACTAAACTAGGTAAAGAGTTTTGACATCTATTGTTGACTTTAAAAGTCAAATACTCCTTATTCCAAACACTAGTTTATATAAACTGTCTAAACTAAATTTTATCTAAAATCTATTTTAAAGCTAAAACTACTGAATCCTTATATCTACTCACACTTATTCTAACCTAATTAAGCTATTTTAGTTCTAAAAACTAAAGCTTATTAAGAAAAATAAACTAGTTTATCAGCTAGCTTATTATACTACTTTGACAGAATTAAAGTAAAAATGAAACTTTATAGAGTTCTAACTACAAAGCTTAACAACATTTGAATCTCTAAGTTATCTAAACAACATAGAATAGGATTAAGCACACACAAAGTTAATAATAAGCAAATTGATTAAGCTCAAATGCTACAATGAAATTTAGAAAATGAAACCTGAAATTTGTAGTCTCAGAACTATAGGTCACTCTTTCTGAATGAGTGACCTTTAAACAAAATCCTAATGGCACCTTGCCTCTAAACCAACAGGATTTAAAGCTCAATAAGCTCAAAATTGCTTATTACTCCATAAGCTTCCAAACTTGATCAATATGAACTCAAATGAACAAATTTGAATACTAATAGACAAAAAACAGTATTAAAAAGCTTTTTATAAAGTTTGAACTACTTTAGAACTAGAGAAAACAAATTAAGCTACAATGAGCTTATTACAAGCTTATTGACTAAATCAGCTTATAACATGAAAGATTAAACACAAACACAATTAAACTTGCTTTATTGATGAAGAAAGAAGAGTACAAGAGCAGTAACAAGTAGTAAAACTGAAATTGAAAAGATTTAAAAAGAACTTAATTCGACTAAATGAACAGTAACTAAAAAGAGAAAATTACAAAAATAAAACTGAACTCTCTAACTACTAACTAACTACTAAAATTGAATTAAGAGCTTGTATTTATAGCTGAGAGTGATGAGAGGATGAGAAGAACTCAATTAATCCAAGCCCTTGATCTCCTTTTCTTTGATTTTTGGCCGTTAGATGTCTTTGATGAGGTGTTCGGGCCAATAGGATGCTGCCACGTCATAGAAATGACGTGGAGGTGGGTAAATACGAGGTGGTGTGAGTGTGGGAAGAAACGGGAGAGATTTAGGGTGGTTTGGGTTTTTTCGAGTTTTGGGCAGGAAAGTTGGTTAGAGGGTGGTTAGGGAGAATTAAACCGCGCCTAGTGTTTGAAACTTTGAGGAAATTGCACAATTAGCCCTTGCGTTTCATATCCACAATTGTAGTGTAAAATAGGTTTAAGGATTTACACTTCTGGCCCTTGTGTTTTCTATCTCCTTTTTCCTTTTGATAAATCAACTTTCTAACTTTGTCATCTTTGGTCCTTTGACTTCAAAACGTCCAAATGAGCCTTTAAACTTTGCAAACTTGTCATTATTAATCCTTTGACTTCAATTTGGTCTTCATTGACTTTCTTTGGCTTGTTGTCGGGTTGATCCGGCTTTGGTAATTTTCCTCTTGTCTTCACTTGTACTTGTCTCTTCCGTTTCTTGTCGGTTTTTGGTCGTTTTTGCTCTTTTTGATTTTAATATCCTTTCCTGCACATTGAGACACAAAAGCACACATATTTCCTTCTTTTGGCATGTTTTCTTGGCTTTTATTGGCGAAATCCTGGGTATTTAATGTATACAATTTAACACTTATCAACCACCATTTAAGAGGCAAAATGTTAGTAGGCAGAATGTGGTAGAGCTTACGCGGATGGGAACAATGAGAAGAAAGGGTATGCTGGACCTCATCCACTCTATAACAAGTGCAGATACCACCATGTAAGGCCATGTACAGTGAAGTGTAATAACTGTAAGAGAGTTAGACACCAGACGAGAGATTGCAGATCTGCAGGTGTGGTACCAAACACGCAAAGAGCCCCACTTGGTAATCAGAAAGGTGTTATTTGCTATGAGTGTGGAAGACCAGGACATGTGAAGAGAGAATGTCCAAAGTTGAGAAACCAAAAATAGGGGAACCGAGTTGGGAACAAGACTAGAAACCAGACTGGAGGTAACGAAGCTACAGCAAGGGCTTACACCATTGGTGGAGGAGGAACAAACCCTGAATCATGTTAGTCAAAGGTACGTTTCTCCTTAATAACAGTTATGCTTCTATGTTATTCAGATCAGGGATCCGATAGAAGTTTTGTGCCGACTACATTTAGCGCTTGGCTTGCTGTTGCAATCCTTCACTTAACAACAGTTATGACGTAGAACGTGTCGATGGAAGAATTTCAGACACAAATGTGTTTCTTAGAGTTGCACGTTAGGCTTATTAGGTCACCGTTCGACTTATGATTCGAATGCCGTTAGAACTTGGTAGTTTTGACGTCATCATCGGTATGGATTGGTTGGCGAAGTACCACGCGTTAATCGTTTGTGACGAGAAGGTCGTCCGTATTCCTTATGGAGATGAGGTATTGATAATCCTAGGTGATAATTGTAACGGCGAAAGTAAGCTGAACATCATATCGTGTACGAGGAACCAGAAGTATATTTAGAAGGGATGTCAAGTCTACCTAGCGCAAGTTACATCCAAGAAGGTTGAGGATAAGTTGGAGGAGAAGTGACTTGAGGACGTACCAATCGTACGGGAATTTTTGGAAGTCTTTCCAGAAGATTTGCTTGGACTACCACCTGCTCGACAAGTTGAATTTCAAATCGACTTAGTCCCCAGTGTTGCACCTGTAGCACGAGCTCCGTATCGATTAGCACCAGCCGAAATGCAAGAGTTGTCCACACAATTGCAGGAACTTTCTGACAGAGGATTTATAAGACCCAGTTCCTCACTCTGGGGAGCACCAGTTTTGTTTGTCAAGAAGAAATATGGTTCTTTTCGGATGTGTATCAACTACCGTAAACTAAACAAACTTACTGTGAAGAACCGATACCCACTTCTGAGGATCGACGACTTATTCGATCAACTCCAAGGGTCAAGAGTCTACTCTCAGAAACGACCCTGAGATCTGGTTATCATCACGGCTAGAGTTCGTGAGGAAGACATTCCAAAGACAGCATTTAGGACTCGCTATGGTCACTACGAGTTCCAAGTAATGCCGTTTGGCTTGACTAACGGCACTGGCCATTAGTACATGACTTGATAATCGGTGTGCAAACCGAAATCATGGACAGATTCGTGATTGTATTCATCGATATATTTTTATCTACTCCCAGAGGGCATAAAGAGCACGAAGACAACCTTAAAGGTTTGATTTAAAGTTATTGAAGGAGGAAGAATTGTACGCCAAGTTTTCAAAATGTGAGTTTTGGCCATCGAAGGTACAATTTCTTGGTCACGTGATTGATAGTGAAGGCATTCATGTTGATCATGCAAAGATTAAGGCAATCAAGGATTGGGAGTCACCCAAGACACCAATCGAGATTTGTCAATTTTTAGGTTTGGCTGGTTACTACCGACGATTTATCGAAGGTTTTTCAAAAATCGCTAGACCTATGATGAAACTGACTCAGAAAAGCGTAAAGTTTGATTGGGGAGAAAAGGCAGAAGCTGCATTTCAGTTGTTGAAGCAGAAATTATGTAGTGCGCCAATTTTGGCTTTACCTGAGGGAAGTGAGAACTTCGTGGTATACTGCGATGCTTCGCATAAAGGGTTGGGCGCGGTTTTGATGCAAAAGGAGAAGGTCATAGCCTACGCATCCCGCCAACTCAAGGTTCACGAGAAGAACTATACCACCCATGATTTGGAACTAGGAGCAGTAGTGTTTGCCCTGAAGATGTGGAGACACTATCTGTACGGCACCAAGTGCGTTGTGTTCACTGATCACAAGAGTTTGCAACACATTCTCGATCAGAAGGAGCTGAATATGAGACAACGACGTTGGTTAGAGTTGTTGAGTGACTACGACTGTGAGATTCGATATCACCCAGGGAAGGCGAACGTGGTGGCTGATGCCCTGAGCCGAAAGGAGAGAAGCAAGCCGCTACGAGTTCGAGCCTTAGTTATGACTATAGGGTTAAACCTTCCTAAGCAGATTTTGAGTGCTCAATCGGAAGCCAGAAAGGAGGAGAACTTCATCAACGAAGATTTGCATGGCATGATTAACAAGCTAGAACCTCGCGCTGACGGAACGTTATGTTTGAACAATCAAAGTTGGGTTCCGTGTTTTGGTGATCTGAGAGCTTTGATTATGCATGAGTCTCATAAGTCAAAGTATTCCATCCATCCTGGATCAGATAAGATGTACCAAGACCTTAAGAAGCTGTATTGGTGGCCCAACATGAAAGCAGAAATTGCCACTTATGTCAGCAAGTGTTTAACATGTGCCAAGGTTAAGATAGAATATCAGAAACCATCGGGTTTGTTGGTTCAACCAGAGATCCCACAATGGAAATGGGAGAATATAACAATGGACTTTGTGACTAAGTTGCCAAAGACGGCAGCCGGTCAAGACACGATTTGGGTAATCGTTGATCGTCTCACTAAGTCTGCTCATTTCTTGCCTATGCGAGAAGATGACACGTTAGAGAAGTTGACGAGACAGTACTTGAAGGAAGTAGTCTCAAAGCATGGAGTGCCAGTTTCGATCATCTCTGATCGTGATGGGAAATTTACGTCACATTTTTGGAAGTCCCTTAATAAAGCATTAGGTTTTCGATTGGATATGAGTACAGCTTACCATCCAAAGACCAATGGTCAAAGTGAGAGGACCATTAAAACATTGGAAGACATGTTACGTGCATGTGTACTCGACTTTGGAAAAGGTTAGGATAGACACTTACCGTTGGTAGAATTTTCATACAATAACAGTTATCATACCAGCATTAAGGCTGCTCTGTTTGAGGGCTTGTATGGGCGCAAGTGTCGATCACCTATCTGCTGGGCTGAAGTTGGAGATAGTCAGCTCACTGGCCTAGAGATCATCCACGAGTCAACCAAGAAAATAGTTCAAATCTAGAGCCGTATCCAAGCCGCCTGTGATCGTCAAAAGAGTTATGCCGACGTAAGACGAAAACCTCTTGAGTTTCAAGTAGGAGACAAGGTCATGTTGAAAGTATCTCTTGGGAAAGGAGTGATACGTTTTGGCAAACGGGGAAAGCTGAACCCTCGTTATATTGGACCTTTTAAGATCTTAGCTAAAGTAGAGGAACCGTCGCCTATCGACTTGAACTCCCAGAGCAACTGAGTAGAGTTCATAGTACGTTTCACATTTGAACTTGAAGAAGTGCCTAGCTGATGAGACCCTTGCTATACCGTTGGATGAAATTCAAATCGACGAAAAACTCTATTTCATAGAAGAACCTGTCGAGATGATGGACCGTAAGGTCAAGCGTCTGAAGCAGAGCCGTATTCCGATCGTCAAGGTGCGTTGAAACTCTTGAGAGGTCCTGAGTTTACGTGGGAGCATGAAGACCAAATGCAAAAGAAGTACCTGCACCTTTTCACCAACTCTGCACCCGCGGATGAGGTTGCGTCCTAAGCTTTAAGGACAAGGCTTCTTTAATGGGGAAAGAATGTCACAACTCGTAAATTTCCACTCAGTATCATAACCATTTTTCGTCTAATAATTTGAATTTTTGTAAGTTTCGTATACCTTTTATGCGTAACCAGGACGTTGTCCTGTTAATATCCGAGAAACGTCACCGAGAGCGAACCGGGTTACCAAACGTCGTAGTATTTTAGCAATTGCCACGTTTTTTGCATTTCAAAGCAATATTTAAAATTTCATAATTTTCCA
>BQNB010200474.1:0-10985 GCA_026074375.1 Tanacetum coccineum
CCGCATTTTCAACGTTGGTGATCAAGTTTTACTCTTCAACACTCGTCTAAAGATATTCTCAAGAAAGCTTAAACCTCGTTGGTCAGGACCTTTTACCATCACCAAAGTTTTTCCATACGGAACCATCGTGTGAAGCATTACTTCAGAGGGGACTTACCACCCAAGGTAGTCTAGGATCTCCACACTCTCTCCAAGGACGAATGAATTCAGGGATCGAGTCAAGCTATGTGACTCGGTTACCAAAAACAAAGCGCTTTGTGGGAGGCACCCCATGCTTATCCTTCTATTTTCTTTCTTATTTCTATTGTGATGTGAGGAGGCTTGTACTCGTCCGATTCTTGTTGTTTGTACTTGTGATTGTTTGCAGGATTGATCCAGAATTTTCTGAAGACTCTCGTGTTCGGTGTTTTGTCCCGGTCCACTCGAGCTTCCTAGCCTTTGCTTGCCATTTATCTTTTAGCACACTTGATAAACGGCTTGAGATTTTTGTGATACTTTCTGCAGGCTTGAGTTATGCATTCGACCTTTTTGAGTTCTAGTATGGGGTTTTTAGCTAGGAAACATTGAGGACAATGTTTAATTTTAGAATGGGGTAGTATATCTTCGATATAATCTTACCTACTGTTACCCGTTGTTCTCACGTACCCCGTTTTTACTACTAAAATTTTCAAAAAAATGAAAAATTTTAAATTTTTTAAAAATAAAATAAGTGTTTTTGTTACAATTTTGATTTTCCTGCTGGGTAGAATAAGAGTAAATTTTGACTCGATCGAGCGTGTTGAGCTCTAGCTTGTTCCTTAACTTTTAGGCTAAGCGTTCACGGAAATTCGCGAAGAACGAAAAATGATAGAGTTAAGTATGAGTGGGATGCTAAACAAGGATTAGTTGGAAATCTTAAGAGCTCATGTATGTAATTTGTGATTTTTTCTCCCATAAGCTCTTAACCGGACTAATATACGTGCTGTTTTTGGAGATTAAACTTAAATCAACAATTTTTATGTAATATATAGCAAAAATTTTAGTCTTAGTTTAAACTTATACTTGAATTTTTCAAAAAGAAGTCTTCACAAAAATTCTTGCAAAAAAAATAGTATTATAAAAATATAATAATAATAATAATAATAATAATAATAATAAAAGCTGTGGGCTGATAAAAGTTTACTACCTCTTGCCGGCTCACAACCGATGTGGTAGTCTTCTAAAGAAAGCCCATAGTAAGAATAAAAATCCGAGACTGATAAAAGTTTGCTGCATCTTGCCGGCTCACAACCGATGTTGCAGCCTTCTAAAAGGTCGAGGGTTACAATTGCATAAATGTTTAATATTAAGTTTAAATTAATAAATTGATTTCTTTTTGTTAAATTCAAATATGCTTTTGAACTTTGACTATTCTATTTTATAAGCTATGAATATTCGGGAAACTTGAGAGTTTTTGAAATCTAAGGTCCGTGAGTCCCGATACTAGTCTCTATTGGGTGTCAAAAACCTGGTCACTTAGCCGCAAGGTTGGGATGTGCCGAGACGAAAGTCGCTACATAAGATGATCTCGCCTTCAAACTCATTATTCTCGGGTGGAACGTGAAGCATAGTATTTTGCAAAACGTTGATCCATGGTTGAAATTCAAAATAGCACATTCACCTAAGATATAATAATTGTCGGGAGTGAAAAGTTCACAATTTGCAAATATGAGTAGTGTTAGCATCTTAACTGATATTTAACTGTGATTTCGTTTTAAGCTTGGTTTGGATAAGTGAAAAGTCGGGAACGATGAATTTATCCTTTTTGGGGCATTCTCGGATCGAAATGCATCTTGTTCTATGATCCCTAACATTTATGGAAATAACAAAAGTTGGAATATTCTAAGTTTACCTAAAAAATGATTTTTTTTTAAAAAATGGAAAAATGGGGTGTTTTAATGCTTGTGATTTCTTAACTCTCCCCACAAAAGTCTTTGCTACTTTTCAAAGATTTACATTTTGCAAAACAATTGATCCATGTTAAAATCAAAATAGCACATTCACTTAAGAAATAAAAAATGTCCGGTAGTAAAAAGTTTACAAGAGATGCAAATATGAGTATGTGCACATACATTTTATGATATTTAGCGTGTGGATTTGTCGTTTTAAGCAAGGTTTGGACAAGTGAAAAGTCGGGGACGATGAATTATCCAATTTTGAGGCATTCTCGGATTGGAGGGGGGGAGGGGTGGGGGGGAACGAATTGCCATCTTGTATTCTATCTTGCACTCCCTTCACAGAGTTAATGGAAATAACGAAAGTCGAAATAATCTAATTTTACATAAAAAAAAAAATTAAAATGGGAAAATGGGGTGTTTTAAAGCTTGTGATTTCTTAACTCTCTCCACAAAAATCTTTGCTACTTTTCAAAGATTTAGTTTGGGGAAGTTTTGAGGTATTTGGCTTTAGAGCATATAATATTGCGTGAGGACACGCAATCGCTTAGTTTGGGGAATTTTGATATGTGTGAAAACACATATCCTTTTTATATCAAAAATGTCCCATAAAAGACAAAATTGTGCTTAAAATGCTTGTATATTGCTTGTTTTGTCTTTGTGATTGTGTAGGTACGGATATAGCAAAAATCACAAGAAAACGGTCAAAACCGGACAAACACGGACACGGGAACGGAAAAGAGTGTACAAGAGCCGGGAGAATGCTTTCAAAGTCAAACATTGGTCAACCCTTGGTCAACCAAAGTCAACCATATAAAGACAAAAATCCCAAAAATTCCCAAAACAGCCCTAGAGTTAAATTAAATTGCAAAAATGATCCCCTAAACCCTAACGGTGTTAACTCTTTAATATATAAAAAGTTAACACCCGTTAACCCTTATAACAACACCAAATAAACTGGCTCAACACCCTTTTGTTATTATCCTGGCCCAAGTCAAAACCCAACACCCCCGAGTCAAACTCCCACCCCAACAGTTAAAAAAGGACGCGAACCCATGTTACTATTCATCGTCGTTCTCATCGATTTACCCAAGTCAAAATCATAGGGTAAATTGAAATTGAGGACGTGGCTCTATGATTCAAGTACCAAGGTACAAGGTGGCAGAGTTATACGTCATTGTGAGCTCTCATTGGCTAAAACTCACAAGGAGTGACACGCGGGATATGGAAGAAGCACACGGATAAAGGGGATTTTACATTAAAATGCTCACAAAAGAAGCACAAAGGCATCTGACACACGGATTGCCACGTTGGCAATCCGTGTGATCAAAATCTAATCCTACGGCTCATAATAGGGATCCAATGATTGGAAGAATGAAAGGACAAGATCAAAGGGATTGAGGAGCGTGGCTATGACCTAGAAACTTCTCTCAGGCCTATAAAGAATGCTCCTCACTCACACACACAACATCTTCTTTTTCCCCATTTTTAGTTTTTAGTAGCATATAGAATTTTATCTTATGTAACTTTCTTTTTAAATGTAATGTCTTATTAAGCTTTTGTAGTTTAAATTTCAAGCTTGTAATCTGTTTTTAATGAATAAAATATCTTATTTCATTTTTGCTTTATTACGTAATTTTGATTATCTGCTTTTTTGAGTATAAGAGTTAAACCTTAGTTTTTCTTTCATTTTGCCTTAAAAATTATAAACGTCCGAAAAAATAAGTAGCATAGTTTGTGGCTTTTTGTTTCTGGCTTATTTGCTAATTGATAATTGTTTATTGAGGTTGTTATAATCTGTTTAATATCTGGTATCTTAAATTTGATCATTAAATTCAAAATTTATAAGCTAAAAATGGTTTTAAGTGAAATAAGGGGGTGTTTGGGACAAGTAGTATTAACTACAAGTTAATACTGCTTGAGGCCTTTAATCCTTTAACTTGAATTTAAATCCAATATTTAGGTTTATAAGTAAAGGAATTATTTGTTTGATTAGGTTTAATTAAGTTTTCATAAGTTTCCTTATTTGCTAAATTGAATCTGAGAGAATTCTGTTAGTTCTAGTTGAATTTTAAACTTAAAGTAGGATTTAGTTAATCTAGTTTGCTTATTTGAGTTTATTTAGGTGTTTTATCAGTATTGCAAAAGTGACTTTTGTCTTTTTCAAATCCAAAGCAAACTCAGTATACTGAATATACTGTCTGTTTTCCAACAACTTTTTCAATTAGATTTTTCTCAGCTTAAATGAAGTTCAAAATACTTTTTGAGAACTGTTTTAAATAGTCCTTAGGATAAGCTCTAAGTAGGTATAGGTTTTTTTGCTTAAAGTTTTTGTTAGTTAGCTTAATTTTAAGCTAAAAGTCTGCCTAAGGTCTGTTTGGTTTGTAGTTTTCATATTAAAGCTTATTTGGATTTTCAGCTCGTGTTTTGCTTTCTTTTGCTTATTTCTTTCTAAACCTGCTTATTAGGTTTGTATTAGGTTAGTAGTAGCTTATTTGGACCCTGCCTTAGCTTATTTCAGTTTATTAGGCTCTTAAATTTCTAACAAAAACCAAAAACATAGTTAAGTGTTTCTGTCATGTCTTTAAGCAATTTCTAGCTTATTAGTGGCTTTTCAGATATAAGTGTTTTTATAAAAAGTGTTAGTTTTTAGCATGTCTACAACTTTACTTTTATAAGTTTTAAAAAAAAGAAGTGGAAGTTGGAAATCGGGGGTGAGCAAGGCTCGAACCCCCGACCTCAACATCCTCAACCCTTATAAACGCCTCACACCACACACCTCTAACCAACGTGCCCTGTGGTCTTTTTCATTCTAAGTTTACACAATTTATTATTTGTATACGTTTAGTCCCTTTTAGTTTAATAAGTTGTTTAAGCTTATTTCACAGCTTATTCGATAAGCTGTGTAACCAAGCTTATTTTTCCTAAGTCCCTTTTAGTTCAAGCTATTTTTTGTAATTTTTTTAGAATTTTTATAATTAGTTTAGTATTTTTAAACATTTATTTTTATTAAAAACTTTAAAAAATCATAAAAAATAGAAAAATAATCAAAAAAATATAATTATTTTAGAAAATTTTCTTTTATCATATAGTTTCTAGGAAAATTAGTTTTGCTTCTGTAGGGTTTAATTTGCAAAATTTCATTTTTTAAAGAACGGGATTCGTTTCCGTTCTCGTTTTTCGTGTTTTTATGCTCATGTTCATTTCATATTGTTCCTAGTTTTCTTTAACTTACTTTTTAGTCAATGAGAAGTCTATTGAAAAGATAAAAATTCATTTAGTTTTACTTTGGAAATCTAGGGTATTTAATCTCCATTTAGGGTTCCCGTTTTGCATTTTTAGTTAAAGTTTAATTTCCCGTTATTTGTTTTCGTGCATAATTATTATCATTTACTTATTTTAATTGTTTTTATCATAGAAATAGATAGTCAAATCAATCTTTGTTACCAATTCAAATCATTGTCCGAACAACAAACGTGGTCTCAATTTCATAAATCGTTGGGGAATAACGACCCGGGATCATACATCCCGGTTAATATACGTAAAATAATATATATTCAGTGAAGATTTTTTTCCTTTTTTTACCTTTGTCCTCAGGTAGTTTTGTATAAATTTTCTTCGGGGGGGGGGGGGTGGGGGGGGGGGGGTTCATATTATATTTTATAGTTACGTGTATAGATTTAACTTGCAATCAGTCTTCTACTTTATTCTTCTGATTGCTACATGGTGGTCGCATGATCCTTATTTTCTTTGTATTGCCTGAAGGCTTTGATCCGCTAGCACTAGTAGTAAGTTTTACTCCTGTAGAAGTCAATAAAGGATTGTTAGAATCTTTGGTTATAAGAGAATCCGTCTGCTTAGGAATATTGTTTGATTATGTGACAGGTTCAGCAAATCTAACTCTTTTGTCCTTATTGATCGGTGTGACAGCGACTAACTTCCCACTAGACAAGTTTATCGTAAACATCTTCTCAATGAAATATTTCTTTTTGAAAAGCTCCATCTCAAGTTCTAGACACTTATTGCAATTATTCACACTTGACTTTTTCACATTAAGAATATCCACAAAATTCACAACAATATGCACAATTTCTTGAGACATGATTTGGTTTAAGAGTTGATCATTATCAATCCTAAGTTGTTTGATTTGAATTTCAAAAATGTTCTTGTCTAGGAACGCTGATCAAACACCGGCCTCTGGTTTAAAATAGTTTGTAAATTTTGTAATTTCATTTCATCCTAGAAGAGTTTTATCAAACGCATTAAATGTGTCTTTTAAAACTTTTAAAAACAGAATTATTTCAGTTACAAAACATTCTTTTGTATGTTCAAAACCCCAAGACCCCGCAATAATAGCATCAAATGTTAGTCTCTTTTTCACCACTTTGTCAAAATTAACCAGTTGATATTTTAGCTTTTTAAGACTTTCATTTACCAAACTTACCTTAGGAAGTTCACTAGGAGCTTCGATTCTAACAGGTGTAAGTGACGTAACGGGTGTTTCAGAAAGGGATGAATGTTTTAACGAGAAAGCTTGTTCTGCAGACAATTCTTTTTGAGTGACGAACATTTACGAAAATCTTCTTTAATCTTATTAAATTTTGAATTGTCAATTGGAGAATTCTTAATTTTCTTTTCTATTAAAATTGGATCATTTTGTTTTTCAAGCATCTTTGATCGACTCTCTTCTTCCAAAATCAATGTCTCTTCATCATCAATCACAGAAATCACAGCATGTTCTTTAGCAATAACACTGCCATCATATAATGTTGGTTGAATCTGCTGAGCTTTTTTAAGATGGAACGGGTTTGATAACCAAGAACTTGTTTGTAAGTGTCATCGTAAAAAACCTGTGGTTTCGTTAGCATATGCATTGCTTGCATAGATCGATACATCTTACAAATAATATTCTCATGTTCTTTCTTTTTTTTCCAAAACAATTTCCTTGTCAATGTACTTAGACTCTTTTTCTTTAGACTCTGTTTTGAAAACAGTTAATGTTTTTGATAAAGACTCCTTTTCTTTGACATTATTAGAAAGAGTTTCTTTAAGTGTATTGATCTCCTGCTGAAAAGCTGAAAGCTTTGCATTTTCAAGTCGTGAATTAAAAAACCATAAGAGAATCATTAATTTTTCCCTTTGATTCAAATCTACATTAAGTCTTTGTTCAAACATGAACGATTCGTTCTTTGTACTCTACAAGCTCAGCAGGTTAAAGATTTATTTACCATTGTTTTTTTTTGTTAAATTTTGTCTGATTTTGGCCTTATCTAAATAAGCTAAACGTGATCATTCTTTGTTCAAGCCAAGGAAGCAGCAATAATCACAGTGCAGAAGAATTAGTATCCTGAATAATCGCATCTTGTGACTCTCGCAGATATTGAGAATACGAAATGATATTACTATCACTATGTATCTCATTATCTTGAAAATCATCAATATGTGTTTGTTCAGAATACTGCATCTCTTGCACATCCTGATTAATCATATCATTCGGATAAGAATCAGAATATGGTACCTCAGAGAGAACTTCAGGATCACAGCTTGAAAGATTTGCCATCAGAACCGCTTTAGCCGAGGATAAGTCATCACAATCCGAGTCATATGCATCCAAGTCTTCAGTCTAGAAAGCTGAATTCTGAGGGATTGTCTGCTGAGCAACTAGAGCTTCTGATATTCCAGGGTCTGCTAAGAATGCAAGTTGCTCTTCATCCAATATCTGACCCGCTTCCTGAGCTTTGGCTAACATCAATTTCTCCTTAAACCATGCAACATTCCTTGGCCTTTTTGGCTGAGTACACTGTCTCGCCATATGCCCTTCTCCTTGACAGTTATAACACTTCACAACTCTTGGTTGACCAGCTGCATAATTTCCCTTTGAAGTAGTAGCAATTCCTCTATTTCTAGTACCAACATAACTCTGAGTTTGTCTTCCTTGAACTTATTGAACTGTGACTCTACCATCTTGAATGGTTGCTTGATTTCTAGGATTAGATGATGTTCTGATTTGATTATTTGATGGTAGAAACCTTGATGCTACAACAGACAGAAATGCCATTGCTTTGTTAATGCATTTAATCGGATCTTTTCCTTACTGAAACATAAGAACAACGAGACTGGACTCCAATTAGGGAAATTCAGCTTGAGATTGGTGTGTCATTGATGGAGATATGAATGGTGGAGGGGAAACTAGATGTTGTTGTGGATTGACTGGAGTATGATGGTGTAAATGATGAATGGGTGCTGCATAAACTGGTGTGAATTATTGAGGAGGTGGATACAATAAAGAACCTGAATGCTATGGTGACTGAGATGGATTGTATAGAGTTGGAGAGTTGGCTACCAATGCAAGAGGATCTAGATATCATTCACGTATGATACGAACTTCATTAGCATGTCATTCATGTTGACTAAAGTGTGCATACAACCGATCATAGTTGGTGGTATACAAACTCTTAGCTAACTTTACATCAGTAACAAACTTGCTCCATTCCGATGTAAGAGCATTCAAAAACTTGGTATTGACTTAAACTTGTTGCATTGTCATCCCAATAGTATGCATGTCATTGACCAGCTGAGAGAATCTCGAGTAGTACTCATACAGTGTTTCACCCTGAACATAAGCAAACTTATCAAACAAGTTGTAAAATCTGCACTCACGTTCTTGGTATGATAATTCAGTGGCTTTCACTAGTAACTTGACTCTATCCCAAATATCCTTAGTCGTCTCTTGATGATTAACAAGTGCATACACATCGGGTGGAAGACCGTGAAGAATGATATTGGTTGCTTGAACATCACAGTCATCTTGAAGTTGTTGAGCTTCGGTGAGTTCAGAGTATTTCTTAATTCTAGTCTGCCTATCTTCTTCAACAGTTGGGTAAACCAATGGACCATTATCAATTGAATCAAGCATCATCCTACCATGCTTCTTCCCTTTGATAAATAGACTTATACGACTTACCCATGAATCATACATTGTTTTCTCAAGCATTGGAGGACGGTTCTCAGCTCCAGCTACAATTATATATTCTGCTAAAGTAGTCATCTTAAATTGTTATGTGAAAAGATAACTTGTTGATCGATCAGTGATTAGAGGTTGTTGTGTTAAAGTGATGTTTAATTAAGTGATTGAGTCTTATGAATACACGAGATTTTACAATTCTTGACAAAACTGGGAAAATAAGTTAATATTTCGCGAGATTTTACAAATCAAAGAAATAAACCGTATAATTCACCCTAGCAAATGATTAAATCGCCTTGAGACAAATGATTAATCCACCTAAACTAAAGTGATTAAATCGCCTAAAGAGATTGATTAATTCGCCTGCTTAAATCGCCTTGTTTAATTCACCTTTAAACCCAAGTGTTTAAATCGCCTTAAACAAAGTGATTAATTCGTCTAATTAATTCGCCTTTAAAACTGATTAAATCGCCTTGTTTAATTCGCCTTTAGGATTGTGATTAATTCACCTTAAAGACAATGATTAAATTGCCTAAAGACAAAGTAATTCGCCTGTTTAAATCGCCTGTTTAATTCTCTTGTTTTACTCGCTTGTTTTATTCGCCTGATTATGAAACAAAATTTTTAAAATCACTTAAAGACACACTTTTTGACGTTTTTACTTGATTTTTCTTGTACTTCTTACTTATATAAGACTAGTAGAACCTTAAAAATACAAACTTTAAGCTTTTTAACACAAAAATTTTCAAATCAAGATTTTAGACACAAAACAAGATTTCAAACCAAAAAAACTAAAAAAATGAAGATTTTTATGATTTTTCAAGGTTTAGCTTGTACAACTAGGTAATGCTATTATACTATAATGAGAAAGTAAATATATTTATGGTTTTAAACCCACAAAAGAGTGAATACTCTTTGTATGGTTCGAACCAAACGGACAAGAAAAACACAAAGTAAACACGCACACGAAACCAAGCTAATCACCATATGGCTCTGATACCAATTGTAGAAATAATGATTTATCTAAACACACAACAAATATGAAAGAAATCTAGAGAGAGAAAGGAGTAGAGGGTTGCTTCTAGTAAGAGAAATTAAAGAGAGAAAACTTGTATATTGAAAATGAGAGAATGAAACAACCAACACCCTCTCCAAGCTATGAAAAGAGTACTTATATCCTTAATGTGGCTGGTTATGGCTTAGGCATCCATAGGCTTTCCATGGGCTTTGGCCCGACTAGCTTACTATGGTTCCAAATATTATACTACGAGCTATCAAATGATATATTGGAAGTGACCGATACTTTTCATATTTCTAACACCTACCCTTCCTTTCGGTATACAACGTCAACAACTACGCTTACTCTTCCTAGACGATAAGGACGCCACCGTCATGACCCTCTGTTAACCTCACTTACGCTACTCAACTTAATATGAGAACCCTCTTATAAAACACGTACATAACGAATAAGACATTGTGTACCATACAAAGATCATCTCCATAATTTTAATTTAAGACTACGACTACCAATCCCATACTACGAATTTGATGCTTTTTTCAATTGCCTTAAAACACCTTCATCACATTGAGAAGTCTTCACTCTTACTTTTACAATCTTCGTATACGACAATCGTTCCTCCATTCGGAGATGCAACCCTAATAATCTTCCCATCTCATGTAATTCTTACCTCGATATTTGGTTAATGATTTCATCAGTAACAAATTCTAATTCCTTCGATTCACGATTTACATGATGATTCGAAGAAGTCGCAAAACATCTTTCGGCACCAGATATCAAAGGCGAACAAGTTCTACATGACGTTCAGTAACACGACGCCTCCTTCACCATCGTCTTTATAAATTTCTCTCTAAATAACTCACTCGCCTCGACTGTACCCCTAACCTTCTTCGCTAACCTCATCAATCTTAGCCGCAGATCCCTATTCATTTGTTTTAAGCGAACCCGGAATTGAACAAACTTCTCAAAAGCGTTAAGTTGTAATAACAACTTGGTGCTTAGCTTAATCTCATGACAGTTTTTTGTTTGATTAAGTTGTGGAGTTAAGTTAGGTTTAAGTTGTGTCTTAGCTTAAGGTGTATGATAATTT
>BQNB010200476.1:0-10985 GCA_026074375.1 Tanacetum coccineum
TAAACTTCTAAACAACTTTCAAACGTGACAATCACTTAAACTCATATTTAGACCACTCTTTAGCTCTTGGGACGACCTCGGATTTACCATAACTACACTGCTCACGATCAGGTTCTTTGCCCGTTAGTGTGTTTGTAAGGTGAAACGAGTTTTATAAATTTAAAACTTGGTAAATAAATATTTAAAAGAAAATATGCATCAAGTTTTTGGCGTCGATGCCAGGGAGCTAATTAGGTTTTAAATTTGAGTTTTGTATATATTTTATGTTAGTATTTTTTTCCTTGTAATAGCACAATCTACTGTTATCTCTTGTTTGATTTTCAGGAGACATGAAAATGGATCCTTACATTGAGAACATGACGATATGCGAGTACCTCGAGTATGAAGCTGCAAAAGGAAGGAGATTATGGGATGATGTTTGATACAGAAGAAGTCCAACACATTATAATGAGATGGATTTTAACTCTTTTCACCGGAATAAGAGTAATACTTTTTACTATCTATATTCTCATTACTTACCTACCCCACCTGTTCAACCCTATCCTAAGAATTATTTAGTATCTACCAAGGTAAGCAACGATGTTGACATAGAAAACATGACTATCGCTGAATATAATCTATACATTGCTAAATAAGGCCTAGGAATGAATCCACTCAGTAATCACTCCTATGGTTTCATACCCTAATTTATGCTCAACCACAACACACACCTAACACTAGTAAGAAGGATTTCGACTTTGATAAAATCTTGGATGACTTATTTAGAACAGGAGCTGAAAACATGAAGCGAACGGGGCATGATATAATTCAGGATAGTATTTGGGAACAAGATGATGATTTAGAGGAAGATCAGGAGGAATGTGATGATGATGGGGATACTTTTGATATGTGGGATAGTATGGTCGAGGACGTAGAACGGATTAGGAAATTTTTTAACGTCCCTGATGAAATAGTACAACCTTTGATCCTAGAACGTATTCACACCACACCTCCTAATGATGGTTATTGTAACCTTTGCCCTTTTTGTGTTCCTTTGACTATTTGACTTTTGTCAGTTTATTCAGATTTTGTACCGTGTTGACGGTGGTGATTTTATGAGATATGTGATGATTTGAGGTTTATTGTGATTAATAATCCTTTTTGAAAGGTATTATTGTGTTATGTGTATTCCGGGTGGTTTGACCCGTGAATTTTGAGAAATGCCAAAAAACGAGTCTGACACGTCCGTTAATGTCCAAATTGAATTTTGAAGGGTTTAAAGTGTAAATATGGCAAGTGAATACTCTAAGTTAATGGAAAAGTATTTTTAAGGTGAATAAAAATGCTTTTTAACTTTGGGGTAAATGTTACGGTTGAGTTTTGTGAGCTTTTAAGTGGTTTCGACACGAAAAGAAAGGCCCGGGACTCCCTTGGATCCCTTGGCCGGTTATGGGAAGGATAGGGAACAACATGGCTAGTTTTTAGGAGTTGTGTCCAAAGGTGTACACATATATTCCATATGTTAAGAGATTTTCACTCATTTCCCTTTCATTTCAAAAAAAATAAACACACACTTATGTGTGTCTTGTGTTCGTCCGCCACCTACAACACACACACACTCATAATTTTTGAATTTTGATCAAGAAAACATGAAGACATAAATATTTAGGGTTGATTCTAGTGTTTGGTTATTCATTTAAACAACGTTTGGGTTATCCGGTTCGTGTCGAAATCTACAAATTTGAAGATTTTCTTGTAAGTTTTCAAATTTAAATTTTGTTTGTCCTTTTGGGTTTATTTTGATGCATAGATGTTAGTTGTAAAAGTTGATCGTTGTGAAAATCGATTTTTAGAAACGAAATAAATGATTTAAGAGGTGTTTGGTTCGTGTGGTATAAAAAGAGAAAAAGGGTTTTTGTAGTTTTGATGTCGTGGTCGTGATGGTTGAATAATATATGATGCTAGAATGCTTATTTTTGATAAGTTGCTTGTATAGCTTATTCGAGCTTATTTTTAAGCTATTTCTTGGCTTATTTAGGCTTAAAGGCCACATGTGTAAATTCCCAAAGTCACTAGGAAAGTGATTTTGATTAATTTTGTGTTATGGCATATGTTGTGGACTATTTTTGAGGCATATGGTAGTAACCAAAAGCGATACATAGCTTATTAGCTTATTTTAAAGCTTAATATATGTATTTTAGAGTTTATGGAATCACGGCCCAATAAGTCTATTTGAGCCGCGGCTTAACAGAAGGGCTTATTGTAATCCGAATTATTTCTACATATAAGTATATACCTATATATGTAAATGGACCTTAATTTTGGACTTAAATAGTATTTTGGACTTATAAATGTTCTAATGAAACCTTGTTGGGCCTTGAGGCCCAATAAGCGATATTTGGTCATTTTGAGAGTTTTGGTGGACTTTTTGAAAGCGAAATGTATTTACGAAGTGATATTGATCGTTATTTTGGGGAAAACGTTTTGGTGAACGTTAAAGTTTGAGATTTTGGAATTTTGTCGAAAAGTGTCGAATTGTGAAAAGTGTTTGGAAATTAAGGTTTGAAACCTTGGAAAAATGTTGTAAACACGTACGGGTCATGTCAAAATTTCGTAAAAAGTTTATACATAGAAATTTTACTTAAAACATGATTTTTAATTTTTAATAATAAAATATTATTTTATTGTTTTATTTAATTAATAAATTCACTAAAAGACGAAAAAATATATTTTTTCTTGAAACTTTCCTAAGGTGTTTGTTGTGATTAAACGTGTCGTTTTCAATCAATGAATGATTATTTTGAAGTGATTAAGGTGTACCGAATGGACTTGTCGAGATATATTTATAATTAATAATTATAAATATTTATTATATTACTTATCTATTTACGCTAAATAGTATAAGTATGTATTATCGGAGAATGAGATTGATATGATTGTGGAGATAAGTCGTCAACCATCACACCACTAAAAACTATTTTAAGTACTTGTACAACGCGTCTAAACTCTATGCATCAAACGTGAAGATTGTTTTGGAAGTGAATTATTAAAATGGGACATTAACTGGACTAGGTCGTGTGCGGGCATCGTTGCATTTAATTGTGTAGTAGAAGTTGGTTGCTAAAGGCTTGCTTAAGGTGAGTTGTCGTAGCCTCACTTTTTACTGTTTTTCCGTTGGGGGAAAATGATACTCAAATGTGTTTTGAAATGTTTTGAATTGATCTGTACAAAATGTGGTTTTGTTTTTGGGACAAGATATGTGCTTATGACTGTTATGTGAATATTATGTGTTGATTTACTTGCATGTACTGTGTTTGGCAAGGCAAGGTTCTGTGTGGTACTTGTATGTACTGTGTTTGGCATACAAGGTTCTGTGTGGTACTTGTATGTACTGTGTTTGGCATACAAGGTTCTGTGTGGTACTTGCATGTACTATGTTTGGCATGCAAGGTTCTGTGTGGTACGCCCTAATATAGTGCTCCAACTAGTAGGCCCTTTAGGTACGTTAGTGATTTGGGAGTTGCAACTCCGGATTTATTATTGGATGTTGAGATATGACTAGCGGGGATGCTATGTCTTGGATTGTTAGCATATATTCACTGTCATATAGCACTATTTTCTACTGTTGAAATATTGGTACAGCTTTTGGGTTTAAGGTCAAACCTACAAGCTCACCAACATTATTGTTAACGTTTTCGAGTATCATTTTCAGGTGAAGTGAAAGAGGAATAGTTTGGTGATTAATAGCAGACTTAGAAGTATCCCGTGTGGAATTTTGTTTGAATTCTTGCTTGCTTGTTGTTTGATTTTAGTATTCGGAGATTTTAGATTAAGTTTGGTTATGGTCCCCTGCGAGGGCATATGAATAAATGTAAGTGATTTGTAGATTTTAGTTGCGATTTGGGACATCACTTGAGTTTGTTCAAGGTTGATGGTCTTCATAGCACTTAGAGTTTATGCAATGTAGTTTTCTCTATTTTTGTACCTTGTGTTATGATTGATCATTACGTTGCATTCCCGAGTTTCCATCATTGTCGGGGTGTGACAGATTGGTTATCAGAGCTAAGGTTATAGAGAACTAGGTGGATTAGCCTAGACTATAACCTAAGATCCATCGTTTAGTTGCGTATAGGATCTATGTGTGCGGTGTTCCCCTTTTGGTGTGCCTTTGTGTGTTCTTAATTTGGTGCCTTAGTTATGTCAGTCATTGAAATGAGTGGGCTCAATATTGAATATGAATAGGAAAGGATGCGAATATAAGTATGGTGGCCAACGTAATTATAAGTGTGTCATAACTCACTCATACTTGGTATTGTTGCTTACACAAATCGATGTTGACACCATAGGGTGGTGTTGCGCGTATATTTGGTTTTGTATAGTAAGATATTCGATGAATGTGTGCGAGTCTTACCACTTACCTAACGTTGCCCATGTTCTCCCTTATATAGATAATTCCGCCAAGGATGAGAACCCGAAGTGTTGCCCGTCTGCTGCCGAATCACTAGGAGGGGGAACGGGTAAACGGGTTAGTAGAGGCGGAAGGGGTAGAAGACCTAGGGAAGGTAATGATGAGCGTGTTGATGAATTGAATGGTCAAGGAAATGGCCTAGGTATGGGAGATATTGAGGGTGTAAAGGGAGCTAATGGGAATGTAGGGGGAGCCAATAGGGGTGCACCCGACTTCCCAACGATTATTGCCCAGCAATTGCAAAACCACTTACCCGCCATGTTGGCCCAAGTTAGTAACCAAGGGAATGTTGGAAATCATAATGGTAATGTGGTTAATGAGAACATTCAGGGGAACGTTAGGAATGTGATAGTGAATGGCAACCGGGTAAGTTGTTCATATAAGGAATTTTTAGCGTGTAACCCTAAGGAATATGATGGTAAGGAAGGTGTTGTAGCCCTCACTCGTTGGATTGAGAAAATGGAATCGGTGCATGATATGAGTGGTTGTAGTATTGACCAAAAGGTGAAATACACTCCTAGTTCATTTGTGAGTAAGGCTTTAACGTGGTGGAACTCTCAAATCCGTACGCTAAGTCGGGAAGTTGCTGTTAGTATGTCATGGAATGACTTTAAGTGTATGATGATACAAGAGTTTTATCCTAGTCATGAGATGCAAAAGTTAGAATCTGAGTTATGGAATCATGCTATGGTCGGGGCTTGCCATGCTACGTATACTGATAAGTTTCATGAGTTGGCTAGGTTAGTTCCACATTTGGTAACTCCTGAGAGTAGGATGATTGAGAGGTATGTGTATGGCCTTGCTCCACAAATCTGTAGGATGGTGGCAGCAACGTAGCCAAAGACTATGCAAAAGGCAGTGCAGATTTCTAGTGCACTGACTGATGAGGCTATTAGGAATGGAACAATTAAGAAGGTTGAGAAGAGAGGAAACGTGGGGGAACCTAGCAAGGATAGGAATGGAAGGGATGATAATAAGAGGACCAGGACTGTGAATGATTTTGCTACTACTGTGAACCTTGTAGGAAGAGAGAATACGGGTACTTAGCCCAAGTGTACCACATGCAACTCCTACCATGCACCCGGTGGACCTTGTCGCACATGCTACAACTATAACTACCCGGGTTATTTGGCAAAGGATTGTAGAAGTGTGCCAAAGAATGTGAATCCTGTCAATGCTAAAAACCTACCTGTTAGGGCATGTTATGAGTGTGGTAGTACCGACCATGTTAGGCCAGCTTGTCCTAGCATGGAATAGGGTACAAGGACCAGGAGGAAACCGTCCAAACCAAGTTGTTGCTAATAACGAGGGTCAGGGTCATGGAAACCAAGGGAACCAGGCTAGGGGTAGGGCATTCATGTTGGGAGCAAAGGAAGCTCGCCAAGATCCAAACATTGTGACGGGTATGCTTACTTTGAACAACCACTTTGCCACTACCTTATTTGACTCTGGTGCCGACTATAGTTTTGTTTCAACTACCTTCATACCTCTGTTAGGCTTAGAGACCAACAACTTAGGTTTCAAATATGAGATTGAAATAGACAGCGGGCAACTAGTAGAGATTGATAAGCTTATTAAGGGTTGCAAACTATAAATCGAGGGTCATATCTTTGACATCGACTTAATACCTTTTGGACATGGGAGTTTTAATGTGATTATAGGTATGGACTGGTTGTCTAATTTTAAAGCTGAAATAATTTGTCATGAGAAGGTAGTGAGGATACCACTAACGGATGGCAAGGTGCTTAGAGTAGTAGGAGAGAGACCGGATGAGAAAGCAAGATTGTTGATAGTGCTAAGGCTAGTGATAAGAAACAAGAAGAGATTGTTGTGGTTAGAGATTTTCCTGTGGGTATTTCAGATGATCTATCGGATTACCGCCTATTCGGAAATTGAGTTTCGGTTTGAGTAACCCCTGGAGCACGCCGGTAGCAAAGTTCGTATCATTTGGGCACCTTCATGTATTGGAGGAGTTTTCGGATCAACTCAAAGGACATCTCCAAGACAAAGGTTTTCAATTTCGACCAAGTTCATCGCCTTGGGGAGCGCTGGTATTGTTCGTTAAGAAGAAGGATGGTTCCTTTAGGATTTGTATTAACTATAGAGAATTGAATAAGTTGACTGTTAAGAATCGTTATCCACTAACTAGAATTGATGATCTATTTGACCAACTGCAAGGGTCGCAGTTTTTCTCTAAGATAAATTCATGGTCTGGATACCATCAGCTGAGAGTGCATGAGGATGACATTCCAAAGACTGCATTTAGAACTCATTATGGACATTTCGAGTTCAATGTAATAACCTTTGGTCTGACTAATGCACCAGCAATATTTATGGACTTGATGAATAGAGTTTGTAGCCCGTATCTTGATAAGTTTGTAATAGTGTTCATAGAAGATATCTTAATCTACTCTAAGACTCAAGAGGAGCATGTAGAACACTTAAGGTTAGTCTTGGAACTGCTCAAAAAGGAGAAACTGTATGCTAAGTTTTCTAAGTGTGAATTCTGGCTAAGAGAAGTACAGTTTCTTGGGCATGTGATAAATGGTAATGGGATTCATGTGGACCCTAGTAAGATTGAAGCTGTTAAGAATTGGAAAGCCCCTAGAACTCTGACTGAGGTTCGTTCGTTCTTAGGATTGGCTGGGAATTATTACCGTGGTTCATTGAGACTTTCTAGATAGCTAGTCTCTTAACTATCTAGACTCAGAAAATAAGACTTTTAATTGGGTGGGAGGATATGCATTTCAGACCTTAAAGGATAAGTTGTGTAATGCGCCTGTTCTAGCTCTCCCTGATGGATCAGAAGATTTTGTAGTATATTGTGATGCGTCCGGGATAGGACTAGGCTGTGTGTTAATGTAGAGAGGTAAAGTGATAGCCTATGCGTCTAGGCAGTTGAAAATTCATGAGAATAATTATACTACCCATGATTTAGAGTTGGGTGCGGTTGTGTTTGCACTTAAGATCTAGAGATATTATCTGTATGGGACAAAGAGTGTCATCTATACGGATCATAAGAGTCTTCAACATATCTTTAGTCAGAAAGAGTTGAATATGCGACAGCGTCGCTAGATGTTGTTTAGTGATTATGACTGTGAAATTCGCTACCATCCTAATAAGGCGAATGTGGTGGCTGATACCCTAAGTAGGAAAGAAAGAGTAAAGCCTAAGAGAGTTAGAGCTATGAATATGATCCTTCAGTCAAGTTTCAAGGATAGGATACTGATAGCTCAGAAGGAGACTGTGGATGAATTTGCTAGATTGCAGAAAGGTTTGGATGAGATGATTGAACTTAGGAATGATGGAGCGTTGTATTACCTGGATTGAATATGGGTGCCTTTGAAGGGTGATGTGAGAACCCTGATAATGGATGAAGCTCATAAGTCCAAGTATTCTGTACACCCAAGAGCTGATAAGATGTATTATGATTTGAGAGATAGGTATTAGTGGCTTGGAATGAAAAAGGATATAGCTGAGTATGTTAGTAGGTGTTTGACTTGTTTAAAGGTTAAGCCAATAAGATTGAGAGGTATATGTATGGCCTTGCTCCACAAATCCATAGGATGGTGGCAGCAACGGAGCCAAAGTCTATACAAAAGGTTGTGCAGATTTCTGGTGCACTGACTGATGAGGCTGTTAGGAATGGAACAATTAAGAAGGTTGAGAAGAGAGGAAATGTGGGGGAACCTAGCAAGGATAGGAATGGAAGGGATGATAATAAGAGGACCAGGACTGTGAATGCTTTTTCTACTACTGTGAACCCTGTAGGAAGAGAGAATACAGGTACTTGGCCCAGGTGTACCACCTGCAACTCCTACCATGCACCTGGCAGACCTTGTCGCACATGCTACAACTGTAACCGCCCGAGTCATTTAGAAAAGGATTGTAGAATTGTGCCAAGGAATGTGAATCCTGCCAATGCTAGAAACCCACCTGTTAGGGCATGTTATGAGTGTGGTAGTACCAACCATGTTAGGACACCTTGTCCTAGATGGAATAGGGTACAAGGACCGGGAGGAAACCGTCCAAACCAAGTTGTTGCTAATAACAAGGGTCAGGGTCGTGGAAACCAAGGGAACTAGGCTAGGGGTAGGGCATTCATGTTGGGAGCAGAGGAAGCTTGCCAGGATCCGAACATTGTGACGGATACGTTTACTTTGAACAAGCACTTTGCCACTACCTTATTTGACTCTGGTGCCGACTATAGTTTTGTTTCTACTACCTTCATACCTCTGTTACGCTTAGAGCCCAGCGACTTAGGTTTCAAATATGAGATTGAAATAGCTAGCGGGCAGCTAGTAGAGATTGATAAGGTTATTAAGGGTTGTAAACTAGAAATCGAGGGTCATATCTTTGACATCGACTTAATACCTTTTGGACATGGGAGTTTTGATGTGATTATGGACTGGTTGTCTAGTTATAAGGCTGAGATAATTTTCCATGATAAGGTAGTAAGGATACCACTATCGGATGGCAACATGCTTAGAGTATTAGGAGAGAGACCGGAAGAGAAAGTGAGATTTTTGATGGGTGTTAAGAAACAAGAAGAGATTGTTGTGGTTAGAGATTTTCATGAGGTATTTCCGGATGATCTATCTGGATTACCGCCTATTTGGGAAATTGAATTTCGAATTGAGTTAATCCCTGGAGCAACACCGGTAGCAAAGTCTCCTTATCGTTTGGCACCTTCTGAATTGGAGGAGTTATCGGGACAACTCAAGGAACTCCAAGACAAAGGTTTCATTCGACCAAGTTCATCGCCTTGGGGAGCGCCGATATTGTTTGTTAAGAAGAAGGATGGTTCCTTTAGGATGTGTATTGACTATAGAGAATTTAATAAGTTGACTGTTAAGAATCGTTATCCGCTACCTAGGATTGATGATCTATTTGACCAACTGCAAGGGTCGCAGTTTTTCTCTAAGATAAATCTTAGGTCTGGATACCATTAGCTGAGAGTGCATGAGGATGACATTCCAAAGATTGCGTTTAGAACTCGTTATGGACATTTCAAGTTCAATGTAATGCCCTTTGGTCTGACTAATGCACCAGCAATATTTATGGACTTGATGAATAGAGTTTGTAGGCCGTATCTTGATAAGTTTGTGATAGTGTTCATAGATGACATCTTAATCTACTCTAAGACTCAAGAGGAGCATGTAGAACACTTAAGGTTAGTCTTGGAACTGCTCAAAAAGGAGAAACTGTATGCTAAGTTTTCTAAGTGTGAATTCTGGCTAAAAGAAGTGCCGTTTCTTAGGCATGTGATAAATGGTAATGGGATTCATGTAGACCCTAGTAAGATTAAAGCTGTTAAGGATTGGAAATCCCCTAGAATTCCAACTGAGGTTCGTTCGTTCTTAGGATTGGTTGGGTATTACCACAGGTTCATTGAGAACTTTTCTAAGATAGCTAAGTCTCTTACTATCTTGACTCAGAAAAGTAAGACTTTTAATTGGGGTGAGGAACAAGAATATGCATTTCAAACCTCAAAGGATAAGTTGTGTAATGTGCCTGTTCTAGCTCTCCCCGATGGATCGGGAGATTTTGTAGTATATTGTGATGCGTCCGGGATAGGACTAGTAAGATTGAAGCTGTTAAGGATTGGAAATCCCCTAGAATTCCGATTGAGGTTCGTTCGTTCTTAGGATTGGTTGGGTATTACCATAGGTTCATTGAGAACTTTTCTAAGATAGCTAAGTCTCTTACTATCTTGACTCAGAAAAGTAAGACTTTTAATTAGGGTGAGGAACAGGAATATGCATTTCAGACCTCAAAGGATAAGTTGTGTAATGTGCCTGTTCTAGCTCTCCCTGATAGATCGGGAGATTTTGTAGTATATTGTTAATGTAGAAAGGTAAAGTGATAGCCTATGCGTCTAGGCAGTTGAAAATTCATGAGAATAATTATAATGCCCATGATTTAGAATTAGGTGCGGTTGTGTTTGCACTTAAGATCTGGAGATATTATCTGTATGGGACAAAGAGTGTCATCTATACGGATCATAAGAGTCTTCAACATATCTTTAGTCAGAAAGAGTTGAATATGCGACAGCGTCGCTAGATGTTGTTTAGTGATTATGACTGTGAAATTCGCTACCATCCTAATAAGGCGAATGTGGTGGCTGATGCCCTAAGTAGGAAAGAAAGAGTAAAGCCTAAGAGAGTTAGAGCTATGAATATGATCCTTTAGTCAAGTATCAAGGATAGGATACTGATAGCTCAGAAGGAGACTATGGATGAATCTGCTAGATTGCAGAAAGGTTTGGATGAGATGATTGAACTTAGGAATGATGGAGCGTTGTATTACCTGGATCGAATATGGGTGCCTTTGAAGGGTGATGTGAGACCCCTGATAATGGACGAAGCCTATAGGTCAAAGTACTCTATACACCCAGGTGCTGATAAGATGTACTACGATTTAAGAGATATGTATTGGTGGCCTGGAATAAAAAAGGATATAGCTGCGTATGTTAGTAAATGTTTGACTTATTTAAAGGTTAAGGTTGAGCATCAGAGGCCATCTGGCTTGCTCCAGC
>BQNB010200479.1:0-10985 GCA_026074375.1 Tanacetum coccineum
ATGACCCGGGCGGTTATAGTTGAAGCATGTGGGACAAGGCCCTCTAGGTGCATGGTAGGAGTTGCAGGTGGTACACTTGGGCCAAGTATTCGTATTCTCTCTTCCTACAGGGTTTGTGGTAGTAGCAAAAGCATTCCCAGTCCTAGTCCTCTTATTATTATCCCTACCATTCTTATCCTTGCTAGGTTCCCCCACATTTCCTCTTTTCTCTACCTTCTTAATTGATCCATTTCTCACAGCCTTATCGATCAGTGCACCAGAAATCTGTACAGCCTTATGTATAGTCTTTGGCTCTATTGCTGCCACCATCCCACGGATCTGTGGAGCAAGGCCATACACATACCTCTCAATCATCCTACTCTCTGGAGTTACCAAATGTGGAACTAGCCTAGCCAACTCATGAAACCTATCAGTATACACAGCATGGCTAGCCCCGAACATGGTGTGATTCCACAACTCAGATTCCAACTTTTTCATCTCATGACTAGGACAAAACTCTTCTATCATCATAAGCATAAAGTCATTCCATGACATACTAACAGCAACTTCCCGGCTTAGCGTGTGAATCTGAGAGTTCCACTACATTAAAGACTTACCCACAAATGAACCAACAGTGTATTTCACTTTTTGGTCAATACTACAACCACTCATATCATGCACAAACTCCATTTTCTCAATCCATCGAGTAAGAACTACAGTACCTCCTTTACCATCATATTCCTTAGGGTTACAAGCTAAAAACTCCTTATATGAACAACCTACCCGGTTACCATTTACTATCACATTCCCAATGTTCTCTTGAACGTTCTCATTAACTACATTACCATTTTGATTTCCAACATTTCCTTGGTTACCAACCTGAGCTAGCATGGCGGGTAAGAGGTTCTGCAATTGTTGGGCAATGATCGTTGAGAAGTCGAGTGCTCCTCCTACACCCCATTGACTCCCTCTACATTCCCATTGACCTCACACCCCCAATTAGCTCCCCTACATTGCCATTTCCTTAACCATTCATTCATTCAAACACGCTTCATCATTACTTCCTAGGTCTTCTACCCCCTTCCACCGCTATAACCCATTTCACCCGTTCTCCCTTAGTGATTCGGAAGCAGGCCGGCCAGAGCACTTCAGGATCTCATCTTTGGCCCGGCATTATCTATCGAGGGAGAACATAGGCAACGTTAGGTAAGTAGGAAGACTCGCACACATTCATCGATTATCTTACTATACAAAACCAAATATACGCGCAACACCACCCTACGATGTCAACATCGATTTGTGTGAACAACAATACCAAGTATGTCATGAGTTGTTGACCCCGCTTATAATACTTTGGCATAGTTACTTATTTCGTTCCTTTCCCATTCTAGTTAATATTGAGCCTCACTCATTTCAATGTACTGACAGAACTAAGGCACCAAACCAAGAAAACACAAGGGGCAAACCAAAAGTGGAACACCACAAACAAAGATCCTTTATGCAACTAACGGACGGTCTTAGGTTATAGTCTATGGCCAATCCACCCTAGTTCTCTATAAACCTAGGCTCTGATTGACCAATATGTTACCCCCGACAATGGCGAAAATCTGGGAATGCAAACATAATGATCAATTCATAACTACATTGAGTAAAAAAAGAGAAAACTACATTGCATAAACTCCAAGGTGTCAACGAAGACATTCAACTTGAAAGAAAACTCAAGTTAATGTCCCCAAATAGCACTAAAATCCACAAATCCCTCTTTAACATTTATTTCATATGCCCTCGCAGGGGGCATAACCAAAAACTTAATCCAAATCTCCAAATACTAAAATCAAACAACAAGCAAGGAAGACTTCAAACGAAATTCCATACGGGATACTTTTAAGTCTGCTATTAACCACCAAACTATTCCTCTTTCACTTCACCTGAAAATGATACTCGAAAACATCAACAATAATGTTGGTGAGCTCGTATGTTTGACCTTAAACCCAAAAGATGTGCCAATATTTCAACAGTGGACAATAGTGCTATATCGACAGTGAATATTTGCGTAAACAATCCAAAGATATAGTCATCCCCGCTAGTCAAAATCTCACTCCAATAATAAATCGGAGTAGCACACTCCCAAAACACTAACGCACCTAAAGGGCTTGTCTACCAGCTGGAACACTTATTAGGGCAATACCACACAAATACCTTGCATGCCAACATAGTATTGCAAGTACACACAGAAACTTGTATGCCAAACATAATACATACAAGATTACCACGGCAGAACCAAGGCCATGCCAAACACAGTTTCAAGCTAAAGTAATCAACACATAATATTCACATAACAGTCATAATAGTACATCATCTTGTCCCAAAACAATACCCACGTTCACACAGATCAATTAAAACATTTCCAAACACATTTGAGTATAATTTTTCCCCAAACGGAAAAAAAAACAGTAACAAAGAGGGCTACGAGAAACTTCTCCTTAAGCAAGCCATTTAACAACCAAATTATTCTACAAATGCAAATGTAACGGACGGCCCGCTCCGACCTAGTCCATTTAATGTCTCATTTTAACAATCACTTCCAAAACATCTTCTCGTTTGATGCATAGAGTTTAGGAAGCGTTGTACAATTACCCCAAAATAGTTTTAATTGGTGTGATGGTTGAGACTTATCTCCACAATCATATCAATCGCATTCTCCGATAATACATACTTATACTATTTAGCGCAAATAGATAAGTAATATAATAAATATTTATAATTATTAATTATAAATATATCTCGACAAGTCCATTCGGTACACCTTAATCACTTCAAAATAATCAATCCTTGATTGAAAACGACACGTTTAATCACAACAAACACCTTAGGAAAGTTTCGAGAAAAAATATATTTTTTCCTCTTTTAGTGAATTTATTAATTAAATAAAATAATAAAATAAATTTTATTATTAAAAATAAAAAATATGTTTTAAGTTAAAAATTTCTTAAGTTATAAACCTTTTTTACAAAAATTTCGACTATGACCACCATACGTGTTTACAACGTTTTTCAAGGTTTCAAACCATTAATTTCCCAAACACTTTCAAAATTCGCACTTTTCTACAAAAATTCCAAAATTCTCAACCTTTCACGTTCACAAAAACGTTTTTCCCAAAATAACAATCATAATCACTTCGTAAATGCATTTCGTTCTCAAAATGTCCACCAAAAACTCTCAAAATGACAAATATCGCTTATTTGGGCTCAAAGCCCAATAAGGGTCTTAGGACATTTATAAGTCCATAATTACTATTTTTGTCCAAAATCAAGGTTCCAATTTACATAATAAGTAATATACTTATATTAGAAAGAAATAATATGGACCACAATAAGACCTCCGTTAAGCCGCGGACAAATAGACTTATTGGGCCTGTGAGTCAATTAAATTCCAAGAATACTATATTAAGCTTTAAAAATAAAGCTAATAAGCTACGTATCGCTTATGCGTTCACTACCATAAGCCTCACAAATTGTCCACAACATATGACATAACACAAAATAATCAAAAATCACTTTCCTAGTGACTTTGGGAATTTACACGTGGCCTTTACGCCCTGTAAGTAAAGAATAGCTTAAAAATAAGCTCGAATAAGCCATACAAGCTACTATAAAAAATAAGCATTCTAGCATCATATATTACTCAACCATCACGACCACAACATCAAAACTACAAAAACCCTTATTTTCTTTTTCACTATTCACGAACCAAACGCACCCTTTTCTTTCGTTTCGCTTCCAAAAATCAATTTTCACAACGATCAACTTGTACAACTAACATCTATGCATCAAAATAAACCCAAAAGGACAAACAAAATTTAAATTTGAAAACTTACAAGAAAATCTTCAAATTTGTAGAGTTTGACACGAAACGGGACAAAACCCAATCGTTGTTTAAAATGAATAACAATCACTAGAAATCAACCCAAATATTTATGTTTCATGTTTTTCTTGATCCAAAATTCAAAAATTACGAGTGTGTGTTTGTTGTAGGTGGGCCGGGACGAACTAATTCACACACAAGAGAAGTGTGTGTTTTATTTTTTGTATTGGATATTTTATGATGAAAATAATTTTTGTGGCATAGCATATTTCTTTGGTACATCTCTTAGACAAAGGAGCTAAAATTTAGCCTCCTTGTCTCCCTTTCTAACCATAACCGGCCATGGGATCCAAGGGAGTCCCGGGCCTTTCTTCTCGTGTCGAAATCACTTAAAAGCTCGTAAAACTCAACCGTAAAATTTACCCCAAAGTTAAAAAGCATTTTTATTCACCTTAAAAATACTTTTCCATTAACTTAGAGTATTCACTTGCCATATTTACACTTTAAACCCTTCAAAATTCAATTTGGACATTAACGGACGTGTCGGACTCGTTTTTTGGCATTTCTCAAAATTCACGGGTCAAACCACCCGGAATACACATAACACAATAATACCTTCCAAAAGGATTATTAATCACAATAAACCTCAAATCATCACATATCTCAAAAAATCACCACCGTCAACACGGTACAAAATCTGAATAAACTGACAAAAGTCAAATAGTCAAAGGACTATTAACGAAATATTCAGAACACAAAAAGGGCAAAGGTTACACTTTTGTTTATATCCAGATTGCTTAATTTATCATTGAATGTTTGTTTATGTTTATCAATTTATACTTGTTTACGTGCTTTTGTATGCGACCTATCATTCAACTGGATCTAGTGATACGGACCAAGTAATCTAGATGTCGGGATAGCTCTCCATATAGCGATTTATATATCTAGAATCATAGGATCATAAATATTGTCCTGTTAAATCCGTGCTAGGATATCGCATGTAGCTTAACTAGATATCGGATAGTGCCTTTGGTTTAATGAACAAGTTAACTAGCAGGTGTCCCTAGATAATTCAACAAATAACGTTCTTTGATACCACTTGGATTGTTTACGGTCATGTGGACTACTAGGAGTTATAATTGCCATTAAGTAGTAGTGTGCAAAAGTCTCTATGAGTTGGGTTTAACAGATCACCATTTGCTTTAATCTCCTATGTTAGATTATAATCAGCAAATAAGGATGATTTATGCGGATGCTTTAATTGTGACAGAATTAATGTGTTTAAGTCTTAAGAAGAAGTCCCGCCTAAGTCTTAAGAATGATATGCCACCTCAAGATAAGTAATTATTGCACTGAATAAACAAGCCAACTTCTAATCGGATTAATGATGGCTAATAAAGTTTTCTATCATTAAGGCTGACCGCTCTTTATCTTCTTTAATTTGTTGTGTGGGATTAAAGTGTCTTGAAATTGATTGTTAGTTCAACACCAAAACACGTACAGTCTCTTAGTCTGAAAACCCGCCTTTTACCTGTTAGAATTAGGATTAGAACTAACGTAGGATTATCATATGTTTAACATAGATTAGAATTAACTTAGATTAGATAACCAAAATATTAATAAATTGAGATATTTAACCTCGCTTCAAGTGTTCGACACCCTATTAACACGAATCTACCACGAACCGGTACACTGCCCGTTAAAGTTTTATAGGTTTTGGCCAACATCGGCAAAATATAAATTTAAAACTTGGAATTCATAAAAATTTACACCACACAACGACTCATAAGTTTTTGGCGCCCACTGCCGGGCGTAAATTTATCTTGATTTTTATTTTTATTTTTGGTTATTAGAATTAGACTCTAACCATAGGATAGTGTTAATTAGATTAGTGTATATTCTTGTATATTCTGTATATTTTGTATATTTGTTAGTTTAATTGTTTGCTTGTATATTTGTGTGTTTAATTTAATTGTTTTCCTAATACACTGTTCTGGTCGATAACTCGATACGGCGTATCCACTTCCATTGGATACGGCGTATCCAACTTTCTGTCCAATACAGCGTATTCATTCAACTGATTAATACGACGTAATCACTTCTATTGAATACGACGTATCGATCATCTGAAACAAAATCAGAACCTAAGTTTTCATATTTGATTTCCGTGCTTAAATTTTTTCTATCTTTCTTCAGAGCAAATCCTGCTGATATTTTTACCCTTGTTACAGGAAGTACTTATCAGAGCTAGTAGACTGAAGAAGATACCATAAGAAGTCATGGCTCAAAATGAATCGAATCTTTCTATCACCAGTAACGATATAAACATTGAACTCAGCAATGAATTTTTGGTGGAATTACAAAAGAGTGCATACCACGGATGGATTGACGAAGACGTAGTGAACCACATTGCTAAGGTGCTTGAAATGATTGATTTAATCTATATTTCTGATGTGGATTCCCATCAACTACGAATGAAAGTATTTCCTCTCTTGTTGGCTGATGACACACGACAATGGTGGATAAACAAGGGAGAAGGAAAAATCACCGTTTGGGAAGAACTTGTTAAGAAATTTTTCTGTAAATTTTATCCCGATTCATATGATGGAGAAGAAGAAATGTTGGACGAAGGAGACAACTAGGGAATTGATCCACTTGAATTCATATCGTGAGTAAATTCATCATTTGATAAACATATGAAAATGGATGAAAGAACTAAAAAGTATTATTCCATGCTTGGATGAATGGGAGTTGGAATAAAAGACATATGGATGACAGCATCTTAAGTAGTAATGATACTACTACTGATTCATTTTTTAGACCTTATCTAAAAACAAGTGAAAAGAACGAAACTGAAAAGGATAATGAACTAAGCCAGACAAAGCGCAAATGCAGCAATACATCCAATTCTATTGATGAGCAACCTTACAAAAGGATATGCAAGGCAGAAAAGTTTAAAGCTATAAAATATTCACTTGGACCCAACAAAGAATATATTGCTATAAGAAGATGTGAATATGATGCTTGGGAAAGAAACGAAGATAGGATGTCCATAATTTACCAAGAAATTTTTCAGAAGAAGGACAACGGATGGAAGGTGACGCGCACCGAGTGAGAAGCTGAAGAAAAGTCTAACTTAAAGACTTCGCTGTAAACAAAAGTGCTTCCCGGGAGACAACCCAGAATGTTATTTATTTTTATCGAGTCTGTCTTCCCAGACATCAATACGGCGTATCCGCTCCATACCATACGGCGTATTGATTGTCTGGACGTTATCAGTCTTTATTTTTATGCACTTTAAAACATTATTGTCAGTTCTGGCAATACGGCGTATTCATGCACATGATACTGCGTATTCACCAGACTGACTCGTATTTAGTTTGTTTAGTTTAGTTTAAATTAACCGTAGATAACAAGATAGGAATGCACGTTTTTTCTATATTTTACATCGGACCTCGTGAAAGAAATATCAACGAATATTGGTGAAGAATTTACAAATCTGGAGATCTCGAAGTGTTAGAGTCTTGAAACTTCAAGACGGCTGTTCAACACAATCTTGCTCAATAAACCTACATGGAGAATCTACCGAGCAAATATCAGGGGAGTTTCTCATTCTAATTCATTTTAATTCCCGTATTTAATGTTTTAAATATACAACGAGGACGTTGTATAATTCAAGTGGGTGGATGGGAATTAGAATGTATACTTGTCCTATTTTTCACACAAAAATGCTTAAAATATCCTTAAATTTAAAAAAAATCAAGCATACTTTTGTGACATTACATGTTACATAACCCGCACACAATAACCCTTGTTAGATATTGTGAGGATTTAACCTTATCCGTTTCCAAATGTTTACCCAAATTCGACATCAAATATTGTGTGTGTGGTGATTGTAGTTGGACTTTAGAACTTGGCATGGTATATCACTTCGAGACCGGCAGTGCTGAGTACTATGGGATTTAGATGGATGTAACTTGTTTAAATTGGTAAAACTTTAGGATTACACCCAAAATGCCTTTACATGTTGCTTATTAACTAACTACACCGGTTAGTTAACCCCCGTATAAACCCTTTGTTTACTCTCACTTTAAGAGTAAGATACCTCTAGAACAACCCGTAGAGTCAATCCTTTAGGAAATACACCAACTATCTGTTTCGTTACACCTTTACGCCTTAGCTTACCCTGTTAGATTAAGTTTATTTTACAGAGGCTAGTTGCTTAAAGTGTAAAGTTTGTATTTCTCGAGTCTTGTGTCAAAATATTCTATCTTTGGTACGGTTGGAAGAATTTGCACATCACAAATGGGAATGTATATTATATTTAAAAATCATGTATTTTTTTCTACCATCGCAATTAATGTACGTCCAATCCGAGGAATGATGAATTATTCCGAGGAAAATTATCCGGAAATTATTATGATCAATGAAGATGGTAAAATTATTTTCCGAGTTTTCGTATATTGTTAGTTGTGGAAAAAAAGATAAAAAAATTCAAAAAAATTAGAAAATGTCCGTAACAAAAAAAGAGAAAGAAAGTTGATGATATTCTTTTCGCAACTACGAGGAATCATACAAAGGATTCGATTATTGTTGATACGTCTTAAAAAATCGACGATGTAGGTGTATTGTATAGTGGAAGTTATCGCCTCTTGCACTTGTAAAGTATGTAAAGTATGAGATGATTGGGAAGTTGGACGTTACGGGGGAATGTCAACTTCGGTTGTTGTTTTGTTTTATGATAAGACGTTTGTTAAATAGTTGTGTCTATATCCATGGTACGGTCGAGAAAAAGTGTTAGCCAATTGTATTTTAGACTTAATCTTTTTTTTGACTTTTTATTTAACAACAATTTATTTCATTTCTATTCATTAACCATGGTTTTACCAGCGAATGGGGATTTATTACGGAGCGTGCCATGTCTATTTCGTCGTTACGACCATGTATGCATGTCTCAGTTGCCTTGTTGGTTTATTACTATTGGTGAAAGTTAGAAGATCCCTACCCTATATCATTCTTCATCCTAACCATTGGTTAAACTCAAATGAGGATGTGATCTAACACACATGTCTATTCTGTCGTTACGGCCATGTATGTGTGCTTCAGCTGCCTTATTGGTGTGGTACTTTTTGGTGAAAGATTATAGAATAATCAACCCTAAGCCTTATCATACAAACCTATATTTACCTTTATAAACATGTTACTCCTTAGCTCTAGCGGTGGAGATGTGTATCCTTGCCAAGCTTATGATAGAATACTCCTCACGACCAAGCAATTGGGCGAATTAGTTACATGTTACCATATAGATTAGTTGAGTGATTTGAGTGTCTTCATCTTCCTATTTCGTGAGGTGTTTGGTTGTGTACTTGTAATAGATCAAATAAATGCTTTAATGGAAAATATCCTTAGGGATACATTTTTGTAAACTTCTAAAGGCTACTTGAGGACAAGTAGGATTCAAGTGTGGGGATATTTGATGACATCAAATAACGTCTATTTTATAACATCATTTATCCCATGTAATTAACCCATTTTGTATGATTATTGCAAAAAATTATTACTTAATCGTTTGTATTTGAGAAATGTAGTAATTACGGAGTACTTGGTGAATATTAGCAAAAGGCGCGCATTCTGGAGCTTAAACGATGATATTTTGAAGATTACTGTTCTGGCAACCAATACGTTATATCCATCAAGGAAGATACGGCATATCTATGCCTGCACTCACCAAAGACCACGAAGGAAACATGATCAATACGCCGTATCCAAGGAAGACCAATACGCCGTATTAGGATTATAGTTATGTGAATATTCTAGGGAATATCAATCATGGCCCCTTACTCCAGAAACCCTAATATGTCGTAATCAAATACATTGGATTACCCAGTATCGAAATCCGACTCTAAAACCTACAAATAGGAAAACTCAAAATGAGGTTTATAAAGTGTGCTAAAGCATATTCTCGATACCTAAACCACAAAAGTCAATTTTTAGAGGAGAAAAAGAGCAGAAGAGGTCTCGCAACGCATTCCAATCCATAGGAGACAACGTGTAATTTCTTATACTTTTGTAATCGTTCATTTTTTGGTATCATTCGTTAACTCAGTTAGTTTACCTTGGCTAAGCCATTACTCTTGTATTAATTATGATGTTTGAAGGCTAATACCTTTGAGTATTAGCCATTATTATGAAGATCTGAATGTTTGGTTTTGTTTATATCTCGATTGCTTAATTTATCGATGTATGATTGTTTATGTTTATCAATTTATACTTGTTTATGTGCTTTAATATGCGACCTATCATTCAACTGAATCTAGTGATATGGACCAAGTAATTTAGATGTCGGGATAGCTCTCAATATAGTAATTTATACATCTATAATAATAGGATCACAAATATTGTCCTGCTAAATTCGTGCTAGGATACGCTTCTGGCTTAACTATGACATCGGATATTGCCTTTGGTTTATTGAAAAAGTTGACTAGCAGGTGAACCTAGACAATTCAACAAATAACGTTCTGATTCTATTTGATAGTTGGACAAGTGGACTACTAGTGCATAAATCACCGTTAAGCCGTAAGTGGGTAAAGTCTCTATGAGCTAGGGTTTAACAAGATCACCATTGCTTTAATCCCTAAGATGAATTATAATCAATATATTACGATGCTTTATGCGGATGCTTTAACTGTGACAGATCTAATGTGTCTAGGTCTTAGGATAAAGTCCCGCGTAAGTCTAAGAATGATATGCCACCTCGAGATAAGTAATCATTGCACTGAATAAACAAACCAACTTCTAATTGGATTAATGATGGCTAATACAGTTTTCTATTATATGGCTTGACCACTCTTTTATCTTTTGTTAATTTGCTTGTGTGGGTTAAAGTGTCTTGAATTGAGTGTAGCCACCACCAAACCCGTACCAGTCTCTCAGACTGAAAAACCCCCTTTTTACCTATTAAAATTAGGATTAGAACTAACATAAGATTAGCATAGGTTTGACTTAGACTAGAATTAGATTAGTAAACCAAATTATTAATATAAATTGAAAGATTTAACCTCGCTTCAAGTGTTCGGCACCCTACTTACCATGAATCTACCATCGACCGGGTATATTGCCCGTTAAAGTGTTGTTTTTGGTTA
>BQNB010200482.1:0-10984 GCA_026074375.1 Tanacetum coccineum
AAACGACCCGGGAGGTTTTTGATAATTGCTTTGGTTAAAAGCGATTTTCTTGAACCCGACGGAAAATACTATACTATACAATTATTGGCCTATCCTTATTATTACGTATTTATATATTATATATATAGTGTGTTCGGACGTGATCAATTTTTGGCGCCGCTGCCGGGGAGAGGTGTAGCGATTTTTACGGGATTGTTTGTGTTCGAGCCTTGAAGACCCTTCCTTGTGAAGTTATTTTCTTTATAAAAATATAAAAATACAAAAATATTTTTCATTTTCTTTTATTAGTATATAAAAGCAAGAAAAATAAAAATAAAAATAAAAATAAAAATAAAATATAAAAAAAATAAAAACATTGTCCTAAATAAAGATAAAAAATTCATAATCAATATAATGCTTTCAACTAAAGCATTATCATAATAAGTTCCCGAACCAAAGATTAAAAACTTACCTTTTGTGTCTCTTGCGAGGTACGGTTCACCTTTAATTGATTAACAAACTACAAGAGGGGTATAAGGAGGGTTGTTCCGAGGAACTACGGCCCGAAAGGAGAAGGTTTTTAATAGCTTCACGCTTTCCCGTTCCTCCGCTCCTTTGTGCGTTTTTCTTTTAAAGAGCTACCATGAAGCTTGTTGATTAATTGGTTTAAGTTGTCTTATCTCATTTTGTCCTTTAATAAAATGAATTGTTTAAAAAACCTAAAAATCCAAAAATAATCTTCTTTTTGTTCTTATCCATTTAATTCTTTTCCAAACCCTCTATATTGTTTAATTCTTATGGCGTCATTCGACTATCGTTTAAATACCCTTTATCCGATTAAAGAATGCTCGTCTTGTGGAGCTTTGTACACTTCAGACTATTGTTGTTCTAAAGGGGGTCTTGAAGACAAGATTCTTGTTCCTAAAACACCCGACTCGTCTCAACGACCCCCTCAGGATTGTGTGAAGTGTGGAAACCCGGTTGAAGGTCCAAATTGTCAAGGATGTGCTCTATGGCGAAAGAAATTAAAGGAAGTTTGGTTTACAATTTGTCATGAAAATGGAATTTACCAAGACCTTCTAAACACTTACGAGTCATCCGATGACGATACCAACGTTGTTAATGCTCCTCGAGAGCCATTCGTTGTCAAACAGGACCCCGGTGAAAATTCCTCGCAAAGTCCTCCACAAATTAACCACAATTGTTGTTACGAGTGTGGTGATTCGTTAGATGGAATCTTTTGTCAACGATGCACTTGTAAGTCTTGTGGGAAAGGTGCTCATATTGGTTATAATTGTCCACCGAAAGCTCCGATTATCTCTAATCCGGAACCATGCAATCAAACCATTGATGAGCTCCCACAAACTTTGCCAAGTTTTGATCCGACGTGCTATTCCGAAAAAGAAAATTCATTACCTTACGTTTCAAAACCTAACTTTGTTGATGATTCTCCTAACGTTTTCAACCCACCTCCACAACCTCCTATGTATTCTTGTGAATTTTGCGGGAACGATGCTCGTTATGGTCACTATTGTACACCTCAAGTTCCGTTTATCTATCCGGAACCGTGTTACAATCAAGACTTTAATTTCCCGCAAGATTTTCATGATTTTCAACAACAATATCTTTGTTGTGAAAATTGCGGGGGTCCTCATGAGACTTTTCAATGTCAACCGATGAATGAAGACTATTATCATGAGCAAAATTCTTGCTATGATTCTAATTCTTTCGGCTTTGACCAATTTCAACCCCCGCAATATACCGTCAATCATCCAATCTTCAATGCTCAAAATGAGCTTCTAAATTCTCAAAATAAGATCATGGAGCAAATGACATCCATATGTGATATGGTTGGTCAATATATGCAAAAGAAGGAAGAAGATAGGCGAATTGCGGAAGATCAAGCGGCTAAAGATCGATATTGGAAGATTCCCATTTGCTATGATGATGACGAGGACTATACCATTGCAATCACACCCGTTTTATCAACCAAGGAGCCCGTTGACTCTCTCATAATGGAGGATGAGCATCTTGACACTATTCCCAATTCCGACAACGTAATCGACGAAAGTAATAAAGTCTAGAGTCGAGAAACCTATGATCCAAATCCTAAGAAAATCCGATGTGTATAATCGACAGTGTGTTGATTTGCCTCAATAATACAATCCTACCTCTTTTATTAAAGCTTTCAAAGAACACTCTGAGATTGTTCATCAATTTCAATGATGATTACACTTTCGCGTTAAGACGATTCTCCTATGGTGAGATATAGATTATGTCAAAGCATCACATCCCAATGCAAGAATCATCAGGCTTAGAGGAGGTGGGAGATTGTTGTCCTCGAAGTTGGAGAGATTGAGGACGATGTTCTTCGTGAAAAATTATCGAAAATCAATCTTCTCATTACTAAGATCGAAGAAATGAATTCTAATCCACCTCCATCTTCCGATGTTGTGACCAAGTCTTCCTCCACATCTCTTAACCTTTTCTTGGAGGAGACTAACACCTTTGATAATTCTTTAGACCGAATCTAAAACTATCTGCTTTGATTTGGAAGGGAGAATGATTATGTGGCAGTACACTACACTTTATGATTATTTCTCTTTCTGTGATATGAAGCTTTCCATCTCGCTGACGATCATATTGAAGAGAAGATTAGTGTACCCGCATTACTACACTCATGCTGATTTTTTTCTCAATATTATTCATTCATGCTTTGATCATTCGATCGGATACGTTTCCTTGCCTGTGATGGAGTGACTTTTATCAATGAGGAGTTCGCCGATGAACTCGCTTCACATCATATCTCCTGTTCCGTATCTGAATGTTTCTATTATTAAGATAAGTAGCCCCTCGATCTAGGGAGATTTGATTGACTCTGAGATTCGTGAGAACATTTCTTCTACGACAAATGTGAATTTACCATTCGAGGATGACCAATCTCCTCTCTTGGCATATGTTAGTATGGATCTTTCTTTCTTTTCTCATGTATCCCGTTACATCCAACCAAAGCTTCCTCTCCATTGTGGGAATGAAGATACATTTCGACGCCCGACATCTTCCATTTATATCATTCTTTAATGCCGGGTGGTAATCTCATCGAGTAGAACTTTCAAGAAATTCAATGTTTATCCAAACCACTTGAATGAAAGTCCGATGGATAATTTATCTTCTACTTGCTCCTTTATGGACCAATGAATTCGGGGTCGAGTCCAGCTTGTGACTCGGTTACCAAAAACAAGGCGCTTCGTGGTGTCAACCATGCTTATCCATTTATGTCTTCTTGTTCTTATTTCTAATAAGTGTTGTGTGTTGTGATGAGGCTCAGCCTCTACCATTTTCTGTTTGTATTTTTGTGGTTTATGTCCAGGAATTGCTCGGATTGTGATGACTCTCTGTGCACGCGGTTTGTCCTCGATCACTCGGTCTTCACATCCTCAGCTTCATTTGGGAAATCCAATATCCTAATCTTATTGACTAACGTTTATCTTTAGCATAATTCATAAACGGCTTAGGATTTGCGTAGAGACCCTTCTTAAAACATTGAGGACAATGTTTAGTTCTAGTATGGGGGGAATTTATCGATTTGATTGTGCCTGCAGCCGTTGTTTTCCCGTAATCCCGTTTTTACCACCAAAATTTTCAAAAAAAATAAAAAATTTAAAAATTTTCTAAAATAAAATAAGTGTTTTTGGTCTCTATATAGACTTTCCTTCCCTTGCTGGGTATAATAAGAATAAATTTTGACACCGATCGAGCGTGTTCTGAGCTCTACTTGTTCATAACTTTTAGGCTTATGCGTTCGCAAGAAAATACTGCGAAGAACGAAAAATGAATAAGAGTTTAAGTATGAGTTGGATCTAAACAAGGATTATTTGGAAAATCTTAGAGCTATAATATGTTTAATTTTGTGGCTTTCTCCTCCTCATAAGCTTCTAACCGTACTAATAATACGGTTAAACTGATTTTTGGAAATTAAAACTAAATTCAACAATTTTTATTAGTTAATAGCAAAAATATATAGTCTTAGTTCAAAATTTTATACTTAACATTTTCAAAAAGAAGTCTGTCTATATAAATCTATAGGGGAATATAAAAAAATATTAAAGAAAAATTATATGAAAAATGATGTAAAAATGAATCAGAAATATAAACTGTGGGTATTTGAAAAAAGTTTGAGTTTTTATCTTGTCGGGCTCACAACTCCAATGTTTTACAAAAGAAAAACGAACAACAAATTCAATTTCCTTCAAAAGAATTCACATAGTGTAAGAATAAAAATCCGACACTGATAAAAGATTTGCTTGCATCTTGCCGGCTCACAACTAATGTAGCAGAGCCTCTAACAGTGTCAATAGAGAAGGTTACAATTTCAAACACTAAATCTACTAATCAACCCCTTGGAAAAAAAGAGAGAGTAGAAATGAGTAAGCGTTAAATAGTAAAGAAAGAAAAAAAGAATAATTACGAATAACAAATCTATAGTAAAAAAAATAGATAGAATAATTAAAAAAGAGTAAATAGTGAAAAGAAAAAAAAAATAAAAAAAAAAACAATAAAGAACAGAAAAAAAGAGAAAGAATATCACCCATAAGAGTGAGAATGAGACTAGAAAAAACAAGAAATAGAGCACATAGAATAATTAAATAAAAATAGAAATAAAAGACAAAATATAGATAGAATTAGATAATAAGTAAGAATGAGGATAATCCAGACAACCCCTCTCAAAACCGCACTCCTAACGCCCACACCCCCCCGTCAACCCCCTCCCCTACCACATGAACCACCCCCTGCCAACCCACTCACCCTTCCCACCCCCTATTCATCACCCCAACTCTCTCCTCCCGCTTCCAACCACCCCCTCCCCGCCCCCCAACGCAACCCCCATCCCCCACCACCCCCCCACCCCCCCCCACCATCGCTTCGCCCCTTCGCCCATCACAACAACTACTCGCCGAAACCGTACACTACCATCACAATCTCCTCTACCCGCACGCGCCACCTACCCTCAACTCTCCCCCCCCCCACTCACCCTCTCCCCACCCCCCACCCCCCCCCACTAACATACTCACTCCCGTCCACCACTCACTCTACTCGAAATGCCACCCACTAACCAAGCCAGCACTTACCTGTACATACTACACCAGCCAAGCCCTCTACTCACGCACCCCCCCCACTTCCAACCACATATCTCACTCTCACCTCACAGTAGCGCTAAGACAAATCTTTAGAAGTCTGACTGCCCAACCTGCCTCCCACCCAACTAGCCCCCCCTCTACCACCTCCCACCCCCTCCCCCCAGCAACTACCTCTAACCGCGCTCCCCAACCCTCCAGCACATCACTCGGACTCCAACACTACCCAACCCAACACGCCCTCGTCCCACCCAACCACCCATCATCGTCTCACTCCCCTAACCCCATTTCCCCCCTCGTAATAACACCAACAGCACGTCCGTCACACCCCTTTTACCGCGCGCACCCTTACCGCAAACCTCGACACAACACACTACACGAACCCTACATCCCCTCCCCCCCCACCCCCCTCCTCCCCTCAAACCGCTGCCACCCCATCCACAACTAAACGCCCCTTCAAGCGAATCACTGCGAAAACACTCTCCCAACCATCCAACCCCCTCACAAAACGATGATCAACCCTTCCCAACATCCCCCCTCCCCCATTCCCCTCCACCACCATTCCTGTCGATAGCGCACGCAGACTCAAACACACAAACACCCCCTCACCCAACGCCCACCAACTAACACCCCACACCCCGGCCTAAACCCCCACAGCCGACCCCGCACCTCCACTGCCTCCCTAGATATGCCCCACAACACTCCCATGCTATATGATACCCACTCCCCCCACCCCACACCTACACACCCTCTGACCTACCGCCCACAACGACCCATCCCACTCTCACACCCGGACCTCCACAACCTACCCCCCCCGCCCCAACGATACATCTACCTCTCCCCCCCCCCCCTCCCTCCAAACTCCCCAACACACACCCACCACACGCCTACCACCATCCTCGCCAAGCACCCTCCCCCTCCCCTCATCCTTCCCCCGACCACTCAACGCCAACCTCCCACTACAACCACCAGCTCCGCACGACCACCCATCCCTCGACCCCCACATTCAGAATACTATCCTATCCTAGATAAACTCGTCCAACCCCCCACAACCACCATCCCTCACCCCACCCCCCGCTACCCCCCCCCCCCCCACCCCCCCCCCCCTATGGCCACACCACCCCCCCCCCCTTAACTTACCCCATCCACTGTTCTAATACCCCTCAACTACATGAGTATTAAACACAGCTACGACCCCACAGACCCTAACACTAAACGCCACCAATAACTAATGCAACTAAGCACAGATCCAAAACTGCCTCACCCACAAGGAACTCACTTTATCTCGTCCCAAATAGGACTGGAATACACTCCACACAACAGTATCCAAAGCATAAAGCCCACCTGCCTCTCAATTGTTCAATAATGAATGATCATGAACAAACATAACGTTATAAACCTAAACTGAAACCACACAAAAATAACGTAAATAATAGAAACATGTTATAATGTATGATCTAAGTTTAGTATATCTAGGCACAAAAAATTCTAATTAATGGAATATGAACAAATTGTGTGTCTGAAAGCTTAAAAATATATGAAATAAATTGTTAAATCTGTGTCAAAATTTTAGATCATAAAAGAGTTTGGTTTGTTGTTTATTATGAAAATGGAGTCCAGGCAAATTCTTTTAGTTTTGACAGTGACCGATGGTCCAATGCTCTTTCTTCACAAAAACATTAATCACTCTTTTTAAACAATCATATTTATCAAAAGATCCTTATACTCTAATAATAAATCATAAACACGACCTGTCTCTTTTACATTAGTCAACTACTTAGTGAAAAACTAAAAGGCGGGTTGAAAAGTTTTATTACTTAAAATTTTATTATTCAAAACCAATAGTTAAATTAAAAATTAAATCTAACAGAAATATGGATGACATGTAAGATGAAAATAAATGTAAATGATATAAAACGAATACAAGTATATTTATACGAGGTATCGGCTACAAGGACTCCTTCCTTGCCCTACTCCACTCCCTGAGTCACCTACTCGAGAGTTCAAAATCACTATGTCCATAAGCTCCTTATATCGGCAGAGAAGCCTCACAACGTCGCTTACCCTTTATCCGGTACTAAGCTAAATACCAATTTCTATCATGGTAGAACCAACCCTACGTCGCTAAATACCGAGTTCTAATCATAGGTAGAACCAACCTTACATTGCTTACCCTTTATCAGGTACTAGCAAAATAACAGTTTCTAAATCAAAGGAAGAACCTAACCTTACACCCTTTTCCAACACACAACCAAAATCCTACAATCTAACCCAATAGATCTAGCCTAAAACACCCTCCACATATTACAACAATGAATGAATGAATGTAGTGTATGAAATGTATATCTAAGATCAGTAGGTAGATCTATATGTGATGGGAGATACTTGCGACAAGTGAACTTGAGGCTTGATCCCGTATGCAAACTCGGTAACATCTTCTCCTATTAAGAAAATCACCAAAACTAAAACAAGAAATGAAATATGATCTAAGATCAGATGCTAGAATATGCAAGGGTGAGTGTATGTGAATGGATACAAAAATAAGAAAAATGACTTGGTATTTATAGCCAAATTTTGACGCTGTAGCACAGTTCCGGTGATTCCATTTCTCAAAGGGAACCGCCAGAGTAAACAAAGAGAACCGGCTGATACTGTAAACCGGATCTAGGCGATTCCTTTATAAAGAGGGAATCGTCCAGTGTTACATAATAGAACCGTCTCTACTGTTCACCGGTTCTCAATGGTTCCTTTCTCAAAAGGGAACCGTCCAGTGTAAAATGATGGAACCGACTTGACTGACACTTGATACGAATATTAGCTAAAATATATTTTGTAATTTTTGAGAGATGTTTCAAGATTTAAATGATGAAATACATGACGTAAAGTTACTTCCATTTTAAATAAAATGTACAAGGAACTTTATTATTCTTTAAAGTACTTATAAAAATATGAAGTCAATATAAATTAAAAAAATTTATAAGTTTGTTTGGAACATGTGAAGATACATTTGTTATTTGAACAAAGTATCTGAGTTAATTTGTTGGGAAGGCTTGATCACTGTCTAACAGAATTCTAAAGGTTGAGGAAAGATTATTTTTTTGTATTTTTATGTTTATGGAAAGCAAGTGAATCATATATTAGAATAGGTTGGTGGTTTTAGCTATTAAACTAAATAATAATCTAAACTAATGGTGATAACAATACGATAAAAAGATTGTTTTATTTAATCATGTATTACTCCCTAGATTGCTTCTCCTAGTGTTGTTGCCTTGTCACACTTGTGATGATCTGTGTAACTATTTCCTAAAGCATGAACGAATTACACGAACCCGCCGTCTACTTAGTATGCCAGGGTTTGTATATATAAGAAAAACGACGCGACGGCGTCGCGTTTTAGTCGTGACACCGTCGTAAGTAGAATCTTCTAGATCTGCGTGTGAGTCGGTGCGGCTGACGTCATCTCGAAATGTTGTGACACCGTCACTTTATGGGTTGTGACGGCGTCGTGTATAGCTTGTGACGCCGTCTCCAGGCTCTGTGAGCACAAATCTTCAAGAGTCTTGGTGTTGGTCCGTAATCTTGTTCGTTTCTTCTTCAAATGAGCCTAAGTCACGTGTAAATCTTCCAAATGTCTTCCAAATGAGAAATACCTGAAAATGAACGATTATGTACCTATTTTGGGCATAAACACACGATTTTGGAGGTTAACGACCCAGAAAAAGTGTATAAAATAACACCTCATCAAATACCCCTACACTTGGGATTTGCTTGTGCTCAAGAAAATAGGCTTTTCTATCTAGACAATAACAATATGAGGGGTCATTTTACCTACTCTTTAAAAATATTCCACAACACAACCTTCTAGACATCGTAATTAAAAGCACGTAAATTATACACTAGCACCTCACATAAGTGTTTGGGATTCTTTCTTTCACTCGGTTGTATAATAAATTATAACATATGGGGGAAACAGAAAATCAACACTCATTACCTGTCATAGCATATAAATTACCATAGGCTTGGTAAAGGATCAAACCTCCACCGCTAGGTGCAAGCATTATTCATTACTATCTAAGAGGTCTTTTAAAGGGTTGTGGGGTGTAGGTGTAAGATAACATATAAGGGAAACGGAAACGGATGGGATACATTTGGGTGGCTTTGGGTGAATTTGGAGTGGAAGGGTTAGCTAATTATTTACGCGAATACACGCTGGTTTGGTTGCTAAGCCAAGACTCGAACGAAGATATACAAACTCTACACAACTCTACATCAATCTCTTTCTTTTTCTTTTCTCATTTTTTTTGAATAACATAATACATCACATGGGGTTTATAATACGTACCCCTACACTTGAGCTTTTACTTGCTCGAAATTTACAATCTAACTAATGACCCGTATTGAGGTGGATCAAAATAACATGGAGATCATTTGACAAACATATGGGGGTATTGACTTAACTTTTCTTCCCCATTCTTCCGCGAAATAAATACTACCATGAATCTAGGGGTGGCAATTTCTGACCCGACACGAAACCCGACCTGAAACAGACATAAAAATTAACAGGTTCGGGTTGAGTCTAATAGATTTTGGGTCAGGATTGGGTCGACCCATCTGACCCGTTTATTAAACAGGTTAGGTTCGGGTTGAGAATAAATTAAGTGGGTCGACCCGTCAACCCGTTTAAGATTTTTTTCTAAAATTAAAAATTATTTATATTTTATTATATGTGTTAATTGGGTCAAACGAATTGACCCGCAAACCCGTTTAACATGTTTAACCCGTGTAATGTGCCAACTTTTGTATATAAAACGAGTTAAATAGGTCAACCCGAAACCCGTTTAACTAATTCAACCCGTGTAACCTATTTAACCCGCCAACCCAAGTATATATATGGGTTACATGGTTCAGGTTCGGGTTTTGGGTAAACAGGTTAGGGTTGACATAGCTGACCCGATTATTTAAATGAGTCAGGTTCGGGTTGAGGTTTTCTGACCCGCCAACCTGCCAACCCGAACCCGACCCAAATTGCCACCCCTAATAAATCCTAATCGTCCCAAAACTATATTTATAAGGATAAGGACTTAGCAACCGTGTACTCAAATAATTAACTTGGGTTAAACATAATAATGTACTAAAAATGAGTACATATAAGGTAGGCTAAGGCTTTTTGGGTGTAACGATTGGTTTAAGGGTGACAATGCTCTTCATTAATAGTCTGGATTAACCAGAAAATTACGAGAACCGTGAAAAAGGATAGGCTCGGAGGGTTGTACTAGGGGTATCCTGCACTAAAAATGAGTGCATGGCAAGGGTGTGGGGTAGTTATATGATCGAGGTGACCATCAAAACAATTACATGTTTAAAACAAGGGTTAATCCTAATGCCTCTTATCAAGCAAATCCTAATACTTACTATGGTGTCTCGGAATGCATCACAAAAACAAGTTCTAGAATTTAAAATACTACCGGTACATTCTCATAATCCTAAAGTAACCGATACCAATGTTCTAGAAAAGGCGATAAAACCACGCATACACATCCGTAACGACGGAATAGACACACATGATTGCTCACTCCTTAACTCGAACAAGCTAAAGGTATAATATCTAAGGGCGAACCTCACATTGTGGGGGTGGAATTTTAAGGGTTTTGTGCTAGTCATATAAATTCCTATCCATGAGACGCTATTAATACTCGGTTTTCGTCAGTATGTGTGGTAAAAAAATTTAAATTTGGGTAAAAATCATCTTCTTATGTTATGTTTCGATATATTACCCATCATTTTAAGGACAAAGCAAATGACAAATGAAAGAATAGTTTTTAAGGCTTATTTCCCCCTACACTTATTTTGAACATTGTCCCTAATGTTCT
>BQNB010200483.1:0-10984 GCA_026074375.1 Tanacetum coccineum
TTAAATAAAAATATTTAATAAAATACTTAGCAATTTAATTAAAAGCATATTCGAGTTGAAATCCATTTTTCTTTTCTATTTCAGACAAGGCGTAACTGGTTTACAAAATAAATAACAGATATTTTTATAAATGTTATAAAAATATTTATGAAATGTTATCAAGTAAATACTCATTTTTATCAGAAAAATGATTTGGAAAACAATGACGCAAGTTTCGTATTTTGAAACATCCGTTAAGTCGCCCAAATGAGTCCCGAACCAATATTTTATAAAAGTTTCTCAACAAGTTACACCTCCAGTCCCTCAAGTAATATACACTTGCCACTTTAATTTATAACTTTTATTATATATATAAAAGTTTTATAATTTATTTCTTTTACAAAATAAAAACACACACACACACATATAAACACTCCCTCTCCCTCATCTTTTTCGACGAGCCTCCACCGCTGCCGGATTCCGGCCACCATCACGCCGCCGCCGTCAGAAAACTTTTCCGGCCGAATCCAAAAAGGTTCCTCGTCTCCCGATCTATCCGATCCGCTATCTCACTCGCCGTCACGTGCCACCCCATCACCTCGTCATCACCACCGACGCCACCATAACACCACCACCATCATTACATCATCATCATCATCATCATACCAACACCCCCACCCCGCCTGCATCCTCACCACCGACGCCACCACAACAACATCACCACCCCCACCTACGTCACCAACATCACCACGACCCCAACATATCAACATCACCCCACAATCCACGCACTAAAGGTTAAAGCATGAGCAATTCACCGCTAGGGGTGTGTTGGGTTTCGCTGTAAAACCAACCATCGAGGTGCGATTGGGTTTTTATAATTATTCAGGGGTTTTGTTGTGGGTCTTATGTTTGTTCTATTTAGCACTGAGGGGTGCGTTGGGATTCGGGTCATCCTTAGGGTGCGTTGGTTTTAAAGAAAACACCACAAGGGTGTTGGTTTTGGTGGTTTAGCGGCAGCCACCCGAGAGGGCTGCGTTTGGTTTTGAGTTTTTCAGCAAGGGTTGCGTTTGGTTTATGGGTTGCACCACGAGGGTGCGTTTGGTAGGACAGTTTCACCACCGAGGGTGCGTTTGGCCGTTCTTGACAGCGAAAGGGTACGTTTGGCAGCCATAACACCATGTAGGGTGTGTTTGGTTTTCTAGGTTGCACCAGCGAAGGGTGCGCTTGGTTTTGTGGGTTGCCCCAGCGAAAGGTGCATTTGGTTTTGTGGTTTACACTCCGAGAGGGTGCGTTTGGCTGTTAAACAGCCATATGGTGCGTTGGGTTTGCTTAAAAACGCACAAGGGGTGCGTTTGGGTTAGCAAAAACACCCAAGGGGTGTGTTTGGGGAGCAGAAACACCCAAAGGGTGCGTTTGGGACAACAGATTTGCAATAAACGGGTGTTTGGTTGGGCAGATTGGTATTAAAAGGGTGTTTGGTTGGGCAGATTTACCAAACAAGGGTGTTTGGTTTTGCAGATTGCACCAAGGGGTGCATTTGGGTTAACAGTTTCAGCATAGAGAGCGTTTGGTTTAACTGAAACAACAATAAAGGTTCGTTTGGTTTACACAGTTGACAAATAAATAAAACATAAAAGTTTATATTATAAGAACCGGATATATTGGTGGTTTAAAATGGTTAAATAAATGTAATATTTATTACTTTGTGTTAGTTTATATATGAATATATATATGTAGATATTTAAAACACGCGGATGTTGAAATATTGATTTTGTTATTAAGTGGAAAAACGTTAGATTTTATAAATATGGAAAACTTTATATAACCGAAAAGGTCATGACGAAATTTATATAAATTTTTATATTTAGTAATGTTTTACTAAAACCTCTATTATTTTAGAGACCCGGTAAAAGGAACTAAGTTATATTAAATTATAACTGTATAATAACCCGACAACGAACGAAAACTATACTTTTACAAGGAGACAACAATTTTAGCTACGATCTGTCAATAAGACGAAAGATTAATTTATAAAATATTATTATATAAGTTTCTGACTAGAATGTAAAATCATAACTTTTGTAAAGGCTTTACAAACATCGGTTGTTTAATTCATAACTTTAAGACGTGTGTCTACTTATATGCAAGGACTTCTTATTAACTATATTGGTGTCGAATTATTTGGTTTCAATCATTTACTCACACTTATTATATAATACTAGCAAAGCATTATATACGCCACCTAAATCTTTGGATTGATTGTCTTCGCTATATAATTCACGGTATGAGTTATATAAGGGTTATTTTTCATATGGAATATATAAAGAATATATTACATACTGTGCGTTTATCTTTTGATTTATTTAATTTAACCAACCACCAAACTATTACAACTTTAAATCTAAATCTTTTATCAACGTGTCGCGTCGATGCAACCATTCATCGGGAAACCTAAATACATTATCCTAGGCTGGTGGGACTTAGCTGTTAAGATTAGTTACAACTGCTTGATCGAGACGCTTCGTCTTCCGTTCGTACTGTGCATATTAGATGCCTATCTGTCAATCGTTCTTCATCATCGAGGTGAGTTTCATAGCCTCGCTTTTGAAACTTTTGAATGCTTTATAAACCCGTGAGGGGGATACATGCTTGTCTATAAACTCTTTTACTTGTTTGGTTATCATATAACAATGTGATTGCATTTAAAGGATATGGTGAGTTTATAGCCCTACGTTTTACATGTTTTACATATATTTTTTGGGTGAGAATATGCTTGTTTAGGGATTAGCTTAAGCGGATTGAATACTGACTAACATATACAGTATGCCCTGGTGTTCGTGGAGGGGTACTGTTATGGGCTTATATATAAGTCTACGTCACAGCTCATGAACTGTAAATCACTTGGAGGGTGAGCGCGAAATGTTATTGAAATTAGATCTATTCGGTGTGATGATCCTGTTCGGGGTGATTAGCTATCACATAGGCAAACGGATCAAATATAGCATTGTTGTCTAAGCGTTGTTATAAAATTGACCTTTCCGGGATTGTACAATCCCAGTTCTGGGGTTAGCTATCACTGGGAAACTAATGTTATAAACATGTGGATTATGATTGGATGGGCTACAGGGGCCCACGCCCCCAATAATTACATATGAATCTCTTAATGTATATATTAGTCATCCGGTTGTAATCATTGTTTAATACTCACATGAATATTTACTGTGCCTTGAATAAAGTGGCAATACATACTTGAAACATTTTGGTGATATATATATATATATATATATATATATATATATATATATATATATAAATATCATACATGCTTTGAACAATTGCGATACAACGATCATACGTATATTTTTGTGACTATTTGGGGATTGAAATGGTCATGCATACTTTACAACTATTTGATTTCTAAAAATCATACATACATTTTGGAAGGACATTTAAGGATTTTAAATGAGGCTTACCCACTTGACAGAAAATTTGGTTCAGCATTTGTACTTAACAAAATCTATGAACTCACCAACTTTAATGTTGACACTTTTTAAGCATGTTTTTCTCAGGTGAATTAGATGCTTGGATTATTTGATGTGCATTGGAGTTTAAACTAACAAGATTTCATTCATGGATTTCTACATACATACAAGTGATCAAATCTCGTTGTGTTAATTTCAAGCTTTTCATTGTGATGCAATTATGGGACAAACATTATATCAATTTCAAGAAAATCAACGAGATTACTTTTTAAACGACACATTTAGAGGTCGTTCTCTTGTATCTAGCGTGTGATTATGATAGTATGCCTCAGACTCATTTACGCTGGTGACTCGTTTTATACCGGAGGGTGTTTACATCTTACTTTTTGAATGTCATGAGGTGTACTATCTTTATAAAACATCAAACTCACTGTTTGAAATTCGAAACCAAACAGCCCCTTTATATCTTTTATATAACTAATTTTATAACTTGTTTTTATATACTTTTCAACTTAATATTATTACCATAAGTCCTTTATAACTCCGTATTATACTATGTCATAAATATAATTAATGTCCTAAGTCACATTTTGTCCATATAAGGTCCATGTATAACAGATTTACATAGTCAATTAATATCACATGAAAAAACATAACTTATCCTAAGTACTTTAAAAAAAATTAATTTGAACTTACACATTTTTACACTTAACCAACATGGTACATTACTTATACATCCCTTTTAACATGATATTATCCACATCATAACATATATAAAAGTTTACAAAACAATGATCATAAGTAAAAATCCCTTTTACATGTTTAAAAAATGTCCTAATGGTGATTTTGCTATATAAACATAACATACACATATAATCATGAACATGAAAAGATAAGGGTTTAGATAACTTAGTATGATGTGTATGATGGATCAAACAAAAAATCTAAAACTTGATTTAGATTACAAACCCTAGCTTTTTAACCAAGAAAACCTAACTTTTTTCCAAAATAAAACCCTAGCTTCCTTTCTTGCATTCAATACATGTAAGAATGGTTTACTTAATGCTTGCAAATACCTTATATATCTTAGGATGATGTCTGTGATGGTTGTATACGTTGTAGGAAAAATTTGTTATGGTTTATTTTATGGGTGTTTTGAGCCTGATGGCCCTTGCAAGGAGGAAAAGAGAGGTTTTTTATTTATTTTTGGTAAAGTGTTTTGCATGTGTGTGTTATCTATCTCTTGTATACTTGTATATATGGTATAAGCTAGTCAAAGATGTAGTAGAAGTCCAAGACACAAATGAGTAATTCATGGAATTTCTTATGGTCAAAGTGAAACATGTTATGGCTAGGTTTAATAAGGATATGTTGTACAAGACCAAGTGGAAGATTTTTTTGTGCTCTTGGTCTCCTAGTTGTTGTTGTCGTAAGATAGGAGAGGGGGGATGAGCTTCTAGATGATTTTAGGTTATTAACTAAATATCTAGTATGTAATGTATAAGTTACAAGTTGTAGGTTTTTATTTAAAGTGTTTACTTGTACATGTTTATGTCTTGGTTGGTTTTTCTTGTATACAAGGTGACATATAATATTAACTTGGGTAAAGTTAAATAAAAATTTGGGTATTAGGTATAAAAGTGGGTATTTGTTGAAGCGTAGAATTATTTTTGTGGTTCCGGGAATGCCTAAACTTAATTTATCGCAAAACGTAAACACTTTGCGTAACCGTCTAAAAAATAAAATAATCAAAGACCATAATTATTCTCCAAAATAATTATTTAATACTTGCTTGATGTAAACGTTTAATTGTTTGATTCCCGTTTACATTAAATGATCATTCTTAGCTTACGCAATTTAACTTAATTCACTAAATTACAAGTAAATGCGTACAACACTAAAAATAATTAGTAGCTTTATTGACGTCGCAAATGACTTGAAAACACGGGGTGTTATAAGTATTAACTCCAATTCCATTCCAAACACTCTATCTGTTTTTAATATATTCAACTCTCTTTTTGTTTTTCAACTCACCACTTCTCTCAATTCTTTTTCTCACCAAATCACTCTGTCTGTTTTTACACAGCTCTCTTTCTATTTTTATTCTCACCAACTCTCTCAATTCTTTTTCTCACCCAAACACTCTATCTATTTTTACAACCACATACTCTCTTTCTGCTTTTAAACTTTCTTCTTCTCCCAAACACTCTGTTCAATCTAACATTTTTCTTTGCTTTTCCTGCAAAATGTTAGTCCAAAAACCAAGAAAACACAAGCCATAGGAATTTTCATAATTTTCACAATATTAATTATACCAGCAATATTAAGTATAACAAACAGTATTAACTCAGCAGTATTAAGTATAACCAGCAGTTCTAATTATACTTAGCAGCAGAAACTTTTAATGTCCTAAATAACAATACTAATTCATACAAAACTTTACAAAAACATAAAGAGATAAAATATTTTAGAGATTTAACATTCCAATACTAGCATCAAATATTGAAATCTCTTACATCAAAGATTGTCTGTAAACAAATCTGCAACTTCTTGTCAGTATGGATTTTTAACTATTGAACAATTTCTTTTCATTGCAATCTCTAATAAAGTGATGTACTAATCTCTTATCGCGTTTGTTTTTTTTAATGAAAAATCAGGATTTTTAAATGATGCAAATAGTACTGTTATTGTCATTAACAGATCTTGGTATTCATTAATATTGTTCACATAATCAAGTAGTTGATGTGAAATCCAAAGCACTTTTCACAACATATTTGAAGCAGCCACATATTCAGCTTCTATTATGGAATTTGCAACCACTGTTTGTTTCTTGCACTGTCATGATATTAATCTACATCCAAGAAATTGACAACCTCCTGTTGTAGACTTCCTATCCAAGCTTGCTCTAGCATAATCACTATTAGTATATGCTACCAAATCAAAAGGAGAATCTTTTGGATACCAAAGGCCCAATTTTGGTTGACCTTTTAAGTACCTAAAAATTCTTTTTACAGCATGAAGATGTGAAGCTTTTGGATTGACTTGGTATCTAGCACAAGCACACACTGCAAACATGATGTCAGGTCTTGAAGATGTAAGATACATCAATGAACCAATCATTGACCTATACATATGAACATCCACTTCTTTACCATTTTCATCCTTGAGCAAAGGCTTTTAAGTTTCTATTGGTGTGCTTGCAGTCTTGACTTCTGTAAACTCAAATTTGTTTAAAATTTCATCAACATATTTATCTTGACTAATAAATAAACCATCCTTCTTCTGTTGTACTTGTAATCCTAAGAAGAATATAAGTTCTCCCATAGAACTCATCTAAAATTTCTCATACATCAACTTCTCAAATGCATTGCACAGCTCTTTCTTTGTTCCAAAGATGATATCATCCACATAAACTTGGACCAGCAAAATATCACCTTTGTACCTTTTGATGAATAAGGTTTTGTCAATTTTCCCTCTTTGAAACTCATTGTCCAACAGATATGTTGACAAGGTTTCATACCAATCTCTAGGAGCTTGATGTAGTCCGTACAATGCTTTTTCAACCTTGTATACTCTATCAAGAAAGTCTGGATCTTCAAATCCTAGTGGTTTACATACATACACCTCTTCTTCAATCTTCCCATAGAGAAAAGCACTTTTTACATCCATTTGATACACCACAAAGTCTTTAAATGAAGCATAAGCTAAAAATAGCCTAATTGCTTCAATTCTTGCAACAAGGGCAAAGACTTCATCATAGTCAATCCCTTCTTCTTGTGTGTACCCTTGATCAACCAATCTTGCTTTATTTCTTATCACAATTCCCTTTTCATCCTTTTTATTCCTAAAAACCCATTTAGTGCCTATAGCCCTTTTTCTATTTGGTAAATCCACTAAAGTCCAAACTTCTTGTAACTTGAATTGTAGAAGCTTTTCCTGCATAGCCTCTATCTAGCTTGGATCCTTTAATGCATGAATTACCTTTTTGGGTTCTTCATGTAATAAAAAGTAAGCAAACAAGCAGTTTTGAAGGTCTTTATGGTTTGTTCTTTGTTGAATACTACTAACAAACTCATGTTCCTCCAAACTCTTTGACATCCTTCATGTTTGTGTAGTTGATTGCAAATCTCTAATCTCTTGATCAAGAGGATGATATTTATGAATTCTTATAGTTGGAATAGGACTGACTTGGATTGTTGTATCTAAATTGTACATGTCAGCCTCTGTACCAATATCTTCATCATCTTCAAATATGATATAATCTTCCAATTCAGGCATATTTGGATCAAGTGGAAGTTCAATGCTTGTTTTTCCACCAACAGCATTAACTTCATTTGTGCTAGCAACATTAACATTGTTAGTGCTGTTAACATTATCTTCCTTCTCTTGATCAATACCTTCACTATCTTTTCTTGAATCTTCATCAACCTTCTTTCATCATCACTTGAAGGTTTGGATTCATCATCTTGAGAACGCTTTGGATCTTGGGAATATGTTGGATCAGCAGGCCATAATGGTAGCAAAATGTAATTTTTGACAGGTTCTATCTCCTTTTTAGCTTAACATGCATTATCACTTGCTTTTGTATCTGTAAAACCATTAAATTTTGTACCTTTTCCTATGATTTTCCCTCCTTTAGGGTTCCCTCCAAAAGTAACATATCCTCCATCTATCTCTTCATAGTCTGTAAGATAGGACATGTTCCCTGTCATGTGCCTTGAGCATCCACTATCAATCACTCCTTGATCCTGTAAATCTATTTGTGGATTGCCCTGCACATTAGATAAGAAAATCAGTTTCTTTTGGGGACCCAAGCCATCACTGACTTGGATCTGCCTTGTGCATCAATATAATCAAACTTTTTAGGGTGATTAATGCACTGTTGTGTCTAGAAATATGGTCTAAAACTTTAGTATTTGATTTCCAAACCCAACAAGCTGAGGCCTTAACAGCATTAACATTATTTCCCTGAACAGCATTAACTACTGCTTTTGGCCTAGTAGCATTAACTACTGTTTCTGGCCTAACAGTATTAACATTTTTATCCTTAGCATTATTAACCCTCTGATTAAAATTACTGTTTTTAATTGGTGTATTCTTATGAATGGGCCTTTTAAAAGTTGAATGTGCCTTTTTAGAAAGATATGACATTGGTCTAGCAGCATTCACTGTTGTTTTTGTGTGAACAACATTAACTTGTCTAGTAGTATTAACTGATACTAAGCCAGACTTCATTAGTACTGCTCTTGGAACCATGTTCTTTTTAGCACAGGGGTGATTCTTTTTAGCAAAGTTTTGATGATTCACCCTTTGAGCATTGTTTCAAACATATTTTACCATCCTTTATTTTTGAAACTGTTAATGATGGTAATTGTAGTCAACCTGCAAATGATCAAAACTTCCACATATATAGCAAGCTTTGTTAAAAATCTCAAAACTACTTCCTAATCTTTGAGACATCATATTATTCCAGTTTCTTTGATTGCCTCTAGGAGTATGAGTGTTTTGCCAATTTTGCTCAACATGATTAACAGTTTTCCTAGCAGTTTTCTCTTGTTGCTTAGGTTTGACAAACTCTATCTTATTTTCTTTTCAATCTTAGCCTGAGGCACATCTTCTTCCTCACTATCAGACACACAATCCTCAATAATTAGAGCACCATTATTCTTCCTAACTGTTTCAGACTTTGCTTCACTAGCCTTAACTTTACTGTTCTCAACTATAGGCTTAATAACTACAGGCTCACTTGTAAACTCTTCTAAACCAGTAAATGACAAGTCAGGTGTTGGAGGCATGAAATTTCCTGTGAAGGGAGGTGGAACTGCATTATAGCCTAAACCTTTCTTGCAATTGTCTACAATCTGACTCTCTATGAGTTTGTTTAAGCTTTTAGATGCATTTTTAAATTTGTCTACATTAAATAGAATTCTATCTTTTTCCTTTTGAGCTATTTCTAGCTTCTTCCTAAGCTCTCTTATAGCTATATCTTTACATTCAATTTCAAATTTTAAGACCTTAATTTTTTTCTTCATAAATAGACTCATTTTTATTATAAATTCAAGTCTTTCTTCTACAGACTGTAACCTTGTCTTATAGGCTACAACCATTAACTTAGATTTCTCAAACATTTTCAATAGTTGTTCATATTGAGATTTAAGCACTTCAACAGTTTTAAGACAAGATTTTGAGCAAGTAGAATCATTAGATACCTCTGTAGGATCGTTATTCCTTTATGAAACACTGATATACTGTCAACTATGCGGAATCTAGTTGGCAGTACTTAAGAAGAACACACAATAGTTTCTCAAACGATTTCTATTATCAACCTTTTGAATCTGCCTAAATTGCAGATCCCTAATACAATACTAATAATTCTTAACTCGTGTTTTTTCTATATGTTGTTCTATCTTCTAATACCTTCCTAGAGATCCTTTTATAACCATAAGGATAACTCTAGTAGGTGTACAGTCCTTGTATATCATAAACTCTAATCAATACTAATCACTAAATTAACTGTTACAAGATAATTACTAACATAACCATTTAAATGATAATCCTTTAAGATTCCTTTATCCACGGCAGTACTTCGATCTTTGACTGGCAGTACCTTGACTTTCTACTTAGCAGTACTTTGACCTTTTGCTTAGCAGTACGTTGACCGATTGACTTGTTTTTCCCAACAAAAGGCCAAGATTAGAAGATGAGAACGCTCCTGAAAGGTTAGAAGGTTCTCTTCTCCCTTATAAATAGAGGGTTAGATCATACAGCTGAGACGTATAGATTTTAGCTTAAGCTTTTAGTAATTAGTAGCCTTTAGTAGCTTTTCATATTAATTTTTATGTAATTTACTTTTCCAAGCATTTTACTCGTTTTGTTTATCAATAAAATTCAGTGTTTGATTTAATTTCGTGTTTAATTCATGTTTTCACTTAATGCAATTATGGTTTAAGTTTGTTCTAAATCACTTAATAAGCTCTTAAAAGCTCTTAATTACTTCAAAAGCTTGCTTTCATTCAGTTAAGCCTTTAAAAGCTTAACTGAATTAGTATTCATCTAAATTCTCACTCGCAAATTACCTTAGCTTAACTATTAGATGATCAGCCAAAGAGGGAAGGGCTTATGGACCTCACTAGCTTGTTTCTAACAAGCTGGAGCTTGTAGAATAAGCTCTAAAGAGCAATATTAGATTCCTGTTTAGCTGGAATCAATGTACTTGTTCTAATTTCTCATTTTCACTTAAATTTAGCTTAAAACTGTTTAGCTTATTATTCTGCTTTTTAGTGCTTATTTCTTGTTAGTTCTTGCTTATTTGATCTTCATTTGATTAGTTCTTAATCTGTTTTTATAAGTTTTAGCTTAATTCAAACTTTTGTAGTTTAAAAAATGATAGATCAAATTTTAAAGGGGTGTTTGGCACAAGCAGCACTAACACATGTTAGTGCTGTCTAAGTCATCTTTATCCTTTAAGTCAATTTCAACAAGCTTTAATTCAGTCTATAAGCCAGTCTTCATAAGTTTTTAAA